>WEIT01022402.1:28510-51869 GCA_013389985.1 Dryoscopus gambensis
GCCTGAGCCATCCCACCCCCTCCCACCCCTTCCCCAGGGCAGCCCCGGCGCGAGGCCCGGGCGGCTGCCGGCGCGTTCGCACCACGCGGGCATGCGAGGACTTGTCGGGGTCCGTGGAGCTACGGCGCTAGTGCAGGTGTGAGGTGAGGGACGTGCATGCAGACACCGTGTGCAGACAGTGAAGCGTCGTCCCCGCGCCCCCCGGGCGGGGAGCTGGCCAGGCCTGGCCGCGGGGGAGCGAGGCTCTCTTAGCCTTAATTCCATAAGAACATCGACTGTACATATAAATATTTACTGCAAAGAAGGTTTGAGATGTGTCTGCTCTTCGGAGACCCCTAGAACCGCCGGGGCAGCTGCCGCACACCTCGGCATGCTCCTCGTGGAATTCCCTGCCTCTCGCACAGCAGGAGGGCTTTTTCCTTATCGTATTTCAGGCCATTAGTGGTTACACTTTAAAAAAAAAAAAAATGAAAACAAACCAAAAAATGTTTAGGATGCAGCTTTGCCATATTCCCTTTGACTCATGCAATATAAACACTTATATTTTTTTCCCAATAACAGGTAAGCAGGAACTGAAGCACTCCCTACCAACTTCCAAATTCCAAAATCCGTCGCTATCATTGACTGGGGGTGAATTTTACGAATGGAAAATTTAAGAGCAAAGAACTGGAGCATGGGCTCTAAGCTAAGAACTCCCTTTTCCTGTCCAAAAAACAGCTGAAGGGCTATAAATTAAAAGATCCACTTTAAAATTATTTACACTGGGCAAAGCCAAGCACAAGCCTCGTGCCTTTCTCGGACTACCTGGGAGCAAATTGGATCCAAAGACATGGCAAAAGACCTTCCGCCCTTGCATATTCTAATACTCGAGGGATTGTATAAAACATTATTCACAGGGCACTTGTTTGCGTTCGGTTTAGATTCCGGATTGGTTTTCATCACGAGACCTGAGAGCAGCGAGCCCCTGCTCTCAGCTCTGATGATGACGAGATACATTCGCAGCATTTCCTACTTTTGCATCACAAAAAAATTCACATTCGTCCTCCGGCCTGGGCTGTGGTTTTGGGGGAGTGCTGGAGCCGGCTGCCCTGTAGCTCTAAGGTCTCCTTCTTCTTCTTCTTCACTACTTCTTCTCCTTCTTCCCGGATTTCTTCTTGTTGCCTCCGGCGGGCGCGGCGTTCTTGGCGTCGCGCTTGCCGGCGGCGTTGGTGAGGGTGGCGTTGCTGCCCGGGATGTAGACGTTCTGCCGGTAGTCGGGGACGTGCTGCAGGGTGAACTGGGGGCCGTAGCGGGCGCTCAGCCCCATCGTGCCATTGCCGCCGCCCAGGGTCGAGTTACCGTCAGCAGCTTCTGTGGGGAACGCCGGGCAAGGGGGGAAAAGAGAAGGGCAGGATGTTAGAGCCAGCTGGGCACCCCGCCCCAAGTCCCGGCAGCCCCACGGGGTTGGCAAACCCAAACCAACATCACCCTTCAGCTCCCCACGGGGCTGTGCTGGGGAGCCTGGCACGGACCGTCCTTACCCCCCCAAACTGCCCATTACAAACAGATTGTGCAGTCGCACCATTAGTGATGCATTAAAGGAAATCCAATATTTATTTATTTTTCCGCCGCATTTAAAGCCCTGCCCGCGGTGTTTTTCTCCGGCCAGGTTTATTCAGGGAGCAGGACGCGGGAGATGAGAAAGAAAAGCCCTCCCCTGCAATACCGCAAAATGGCTCTAGGAAGCCGAGCGCGACGGAAATCGATGCCAGAGCGTGTCTGATGGTCCAGGTCTGGGAGCAGGGGGAGGGGAAGGCAAATTCATTCCTGTCGCTATGCAAAGCTCCGGCACGGAGCGAGCACGGGAGCGGGGAGGGGCACAGGGCCCCCCCCGGGACGCTGGGGCTCTGCTGGATGGTGGAGGCCAGATGGAGATGGGGGGATGTGAGGAGGCAGCGGGAGAAATGAGCACGGGGGGATGGCAGGGCTCAAGCGATGCTGTTGCCATGAGCTGCTGCAGGATCTGCTCCAGTGCAGCTGCCTGTGCGCGGCTCAGGGTGGGATCCTCACACAGCCCTGCTCAGAAATGGTTCGCTGAAGCTCAGCCTTTGTATGAGATCCTGTGGCTCCCACCTCGGCCTTTAACTGCCTCATGGCTGGGGCCAGGCTCTCCTGGAGGCTGGGGACATCCAGCAAGGGCACCCAAAGGGCCCGAGGAAGCACCCAGGGGTGCTGCTCCCTCATTCCACAGGCAGAGAGATGGTGGGAACAAAGAAAAACAACGAGCAGAGGTGCTGGGCTGGGTTCCCTATGTTTCTCCTCACTCCAGACCCGCTCTGTGCACTCCGCGTTGCCTTTGCTTTTCCCTGCACAGATGGAGGTGCCTACGCCAGCCAGAAAGCTGGACAAAAAGCTGGACCACATCCCGCCATCCCCCTGAAACATGGCTGTGTACACGTTCCCTTTGCAGGGGTCGGAAGGATGAAGCAACTGCGGTTTGAAACATTGCAGCTGCTCTGCTGGAGCGGGCGGGGAGGAAAACACAGCGAGGCCCAAAACAGGCGCGATACTGTGCAGCGGGGCGGGGGCCGTGGTGTCCAAACACAGCGACCCAGCGTGGGGAAATGCCCTTCACTTCCTGCAGTGAATGCTTCCAGAGTCCCCACGAAATGGGTTCCAGACCCAGCAGGGCTTGGAGGACCTTGGGCTGGGGAGATGTGATGGTGATATTTATTGCTAATCCTCACTCGCCTCAGCAGCAGCTGATCTCATTAGCAACCAGCTCAAGCCCACACCCATCGAGGTGTTAAAAATGATCCCCGTGGGATGGGGATGACTGGAGACGTGCAGGGACCGTCTCACAGGTGGACTACAGCCTCCAGCCACGGCGAGGATTGTTTTATCCGGACTGACCCAGCTGGGGTCAGCCCAGTGAGAGGCTGGGTGGACCTGGACACCTTCTCCTCCCTGGGTACTGCTGCCCTGTGTCCCCCCGGGGCCGTCCCAGGGCTCTGAGCACTGCGGGGCTGGGGGCTGCCAGCACCACCCAAGTCCCCACGAATTAATTTGCAGTCTCAGCACAGCTTTCCCCAGGGAGGAAAAGGCACTGGTGGAGCTCCCTGCCTGCCAGTCCCGGGTGAGGGCGACCGGCTGTTTCTAGGTAACACTGACATTAAGGCTGAAAAGAAGAGAGAACAGGAACAACAGAGGGTTATAAATGGGCACCGGGGTGCTCCTGCCAGCAAAGCACTCCAGCTCTCGTTGCCGCAAAGGTCACGCTCAGCCTCTACCGGCAGCCTGTCATTATCCCAAACGGTCCCGAGGAGGAAAACAAGAATTTGGGCTTCGGCAAAAATAACCAGCGAGTGGCTCCATCGCCGCCGTGGGCAGAGGGGAGGCCGGGGGCAGCCCCAGAGCAGGTGCTGCTGCAGCTGCTGGTGGGGCTTTCAGGAGACCCAATATAGGGTGTCTGCCCCTGCCTGGGGGTACGAGGACGTCCGTGGGCTGCCTTTCCGTCTGCTCGCCCACCATCCCGCGGCACCTCTGTAAATTCTCGCTGGGAGCCAGAGTATTTTAAGGACAGGATGCCTGGCCTCGAGTGTCTGGTGTCCCGGAGCATCTGTGCTCCTTGGGCTGCCCTCGCAGCTGCCTCTGCCCGTTCAGATCGCTCGAAACTCTGGCTTTTCGTGTTGTTCCCAGTCGCAAGGGAGGAAGAGCCAGAGGAAGGATGGCTGGGAAGGGAGACGGAAGCCCTACAGCAAGGTCACAGCCCTGGGGCGAAAATCAGGTCCCCAGGTGTTCTGAGTTGTGATTTACACAGGGAAAGGGATTTAATCCTCACAGGACCGGATCGTGCAGGCTTGGCCCGGCAGGGCCAGCGCTGCCTCTTGCTGCAGCCGAGGAGAACCCCTGGCCCGGGGTAAGGATGGTCCAGGGCATCACCTGCGTCACTGTGTGCCACCCGTCACCCCGGAGCTCACAGAGAGCTCAGCGGGTGACAGTAAAAGATAAGGATTAATTAAATGGCCGGGAAATCACACCCAGGGATGGGTAGCACCAAGTTTAATGGGCAATTAGCGCTGCCCCTAATCAAAGCCTGCTCCAGTCAACACTATTGGCTTAAAGAGAGAGCAGGAACGGGGGACAGAGAGCAGGGGTGACACGGAAGCGCTGTGCTGGAGCAAATTGCTGTGCCCCCATCCACACATCCAGCACAGAACGGGCCTGAAAAGGGATAAGGGAAAGCCATTATCCGGAGAAAGGATCTGATTTACATTACCCCCCAGGCGGACTGGAGCCGTGGGAGAGGCCAGGACTGTGTGGGACCTGTGGATTGGGGGGGATTTGCTGCAATAGGGCCCGGGGCTCCATGGAAGTCAGTGCTTAACCTGGAAGGGACCCGCTTAGCTCTGATCCCGGGGATTGCTGGAGCAGCAGCCAGGAAAACAGCTTTATTTACCGGCAAGGAAACCGGATCTGGAGACGCTGGGTGATGATAACCACATGCAACCCCAAGGGCTGTTTTTCCATGGTCGTTTTTCAGAGCAAAGACGCATTGTCACATTGTTTCTTTCTCTCGAGTGTAAACAACTCGCTTGCCCCAGACTCTCGTCCCCCTCCCCAGCCACGGCAGCTGTCTCCAGCCTGCCCGGTGTCTGCGGAGCAGCAAAGTTCAGCTTTCCAAGAAAGCAGCACCACAGCCATCCCTCCTCCCTCGGATTCCTTCCCTCCCAACAGCTCAAACGAAACATCCTAAGCATTTTGCGCAGGGTTTTATGGCTGTGCTTCTATTTTTAAATCAAGGGGGGAAAGACTTGGAGGTATTTATAAATAAAGGCTGTATGAAAGCCAGGCTCTTTATCCGTAGTGCTGCACAGAGTGTCAATTGTCCTCGTTTCATGCAAAGCCACGGAGGCTGTGGGTGCGTGGGAACATCCCTCCCTGCCCAAGGCTTCTGCACAGCCACAAACCAGAACAAACCAACCCAAAGTGACCCCAAACCACCCCCCTGAGAATACAACTGCAAGGAGGCAGCAGCAGCCAGCAGGGAAAACCTTGGTGCGTCCCTGGCTCAGCAGAGGGACTCGGGGAGCTGCTCTGCACACAAGGTTTGTGGGGAATACTGAGCCAGGCATTCACTGTTCCCCAGCCTCTAGCCACAGGCAAAACTCGCAGCCTTCCTTCCTCCTCGCCTTACAGCCCCTTACTGGGACTCTCTGGAACCAAGCAGTTTATAAAGCACCGTGTCAAGAGTGGCTCTGTCGTGTAACACAACCACAGCACGGCCGGGTGATGTTTCAGTACAAAGGAAACAGAGTTTGGGTGGGAGAGGTGTCCCTGCCTACAGGAACCAGGCATCTCCTCTGCCTGGATCCTTCCCGACCCCTCTCTCTGCGGGGACATCACTGCTTTCCCACCAGCTTTGGGATCTGTTGAAGAAGAACTTTTGAAACCAGCCCAGCTAGCCCAGATAAGTCAGTCCCACAGCCTCTGATCTATCAGCATGAACCCGAGATGGCCCCGCCGCAGCAAGAGTCAGGGTTTTCCCATAAATGATGGAGACCAACCGCTGGCTGAAGCCAGGATCATGGCTTGGAGCATCTCCGTGTCAAACTGGTTGTTCGGCCAGGCTCCAGCTTCCTCTCCATTCTGGGAGCTGAGGGGAAAGAAAACAAACAGCAAGTTACTACAGCTCGGTCAGGAGTGGGCTGGTCCATGCAGGCTTTCAATCCTTCTATTAAATAGCACTCGGGAGCCCAGACCCCATAAGGGGTGTCCATCCCTCACCAGGCTCTTGAAGAATAACCAGCAGAAGCACTTGGGGACTCAGTGGTGCTTCCAGCAGCACCTTCCTAACTCCTGCTGCTTTCAGGCAGCACCTCAAGATCCCACCAGTACGGAATCATAGAATCACAGATGGGTTTGAGTTGGAAGGGAACTCGAAGATCATCTATTCCAACCCCCTGCCATGGGATAGAACGCAACCCCTTCCCAAAAATACAATGTCACGTCATAAAAACCGCTGTCCTACAGCCCCAGAGGTGCATCTGCACCCTTGTATGCCCAGGCCCTCTGTCCTCTCACAGGCTGTGAGCGGATGCACCTTTCAAGCTATTTCAGGTTACAGCCCCATTCTGCAGCTTCATTCATGTGGCAGAGGGTGAGAAAACCCCGTGGTGTGGTGAGATTTGGGATCATCGCAGAGCAGCTGCCCGGCACCATGGAGCTTGCTCTGAACAGAGTCCAAAATCAGTCCTGGGGAGGCTGGAGCACCAGGGAGAGGAGAGCAGGGAGCACCTGGGCATCTGCCTTGGCTCCCCTTGGCTGCTGGGGGTGCTGAGCGCCACAGATCCGCCTGGGAAAACTCGGGGGATGCAGACAGCCTTTGGCCGAGGAGGTTCTGTGGCTGAGGCTACAATCAGCACTCTGTGCAGCCTAACAAGCCCCGCTTTCATGTCTGCCAGGTGTCAGCTGTGCTCAGCCACCGCTCACTGCCCAGGGCTCTGCTCCCAGGGCCCCTCCAGAGCCTCCCCACTTCCTAAACATCGCACCGGCTTCCTGGGGTCCCCTCTGCTCTGTCCCTAAATGACCGCACCGCTCAGATCACCGTGCTCTCCTCTCCCAGCTCTGTGCTCTGACCACCCACAGCCCCTTCCATCCCCTGCAATGCCGGGATTCACCCCTCGGCTGTGTGCTGGCTCCCTTGGCATGAGGGCTGCCCTGCTCTTGCAGCTGGGAGCTCTCCTGAAGCACGATAGGGCGGGATGGGGGGGTTGGAAAGCCCTTCCCGTGAAGAGACCTTACCCCATTTCCCAGGAAAGTGTCCAAAGCACCAGGCTACAAGGCAGGGAGGTGGCCGCCTCCACCACTGCGGTCCCAGCCCTTACACCCAGGAGCTGCCAGACCCCAACACCCTGCTCAGACCCCAATACCCTGCTCAGACCCTGAAGCCCTGCTCAGACCCCAAAGCCCTCCTCAGACCCTGAAGCCCTGCTCAGACCCCAACACCCTGCTCAGATCCCAACACCCTCCTCAGACCCCAACACCCTGCCCAGACCCTAACACCCTGCTCAGATCCCAACATCCTGCTCAGACCCCAGCACCCTGCTCAGACCCTGAAGCCCTGCTCAGATCCCAATGCCCTGCTCAGACCCCGAAGCCATGCTGAGATCCCAACACCCTGCTCAGACACCAGATTCCTGCTCAGCCCCTGAATTCCTGCTCAGCCACGCTCCAGCAGCCGACATCCCCAGCCCCGGGGTGTCCCGCTGGCAGCTCCGTGCCTGAGCACTCAGCGCCCCGCGCGCTGCAAATGCCAGCGCAGGCACGGCCGGTGCCAGCTCCGTGCCGCGTGCTGGGCAGCAGATGGGCTCCTCACGCCCTGCCGAGCATCCCCCTGCCCCAGCGCCCCCTCCTCCTGCGCCCTCACACACAGAACGGGCTCAATAAGGACATTTTGGAATCGGGAGGGACCCACAGGAGTGTTCTCGGAGGTTGTACCTGCCACAGTGACCTCGTAGCTGGGAAGATGCTGCCCCAGCTGCATCAAAGCCCTGCAGGGAGAGAAGCCTTGAATGCTCACGAGCTTTCACCATCCCTGTGAGATCCTTCCCTGTGAGGGAGGCCCTGGCACAGGGTGCCCAGAGCAGCTGTGGCTGCCCCTGGATCCCTGGCAGTGCCCAAGGCCAGGCTGGACGGGGCTGGGAGCAGCCTGGGACAGTGGGAGGTGTCCCTGCCATGGCTGGGGTGGGATGGGATGGGATGGTCTGTGAGGTCCTTCCCAACCCAAACCATTCAGGAATTCTGAATATACGTTCAAACTGCCTTTGAAACACAACATCTGACCGTGAGGACGCAGTGCGGACACTCCCAGGTGCTCTGCAGAAAATCTGGCCTTAACTCGTGCAAAGATGTGCAGGAGCTGAGCCAGGACCACAGGACCATCCTCCCCTCCTGTATCCCGTGCCTGACCCACCCCCGGCCGGGCACGGGGCGCTGCTCTCACACCAGTTAATCTTTAGAGGATGCAAATAACCACTAATGGAGCAGAGGCTGCCCCGGCACGACCCTGCCGGCAGCACCCTGCAGTACCTGCTGTCCGCCGCACCCCACGCCACCCTGGCCGCTATTTATAGCCCTCCTGCGCGCCGGGGGCGGCGGCACAGTTTCAAAAAGGCCGGAGGGGAGGCGCGCTCGCCTCCCAAATTGATTCCTGCGTGATGGTTGTGCCGAGACTCCTCGGCCGCGGCGCCCCCGCCCCGCGCTCGGTGCCGTGCGGGCAGCGAGGACAAGGTGGGGACGGCCCTGGGGCTGCAGTGACCTGTCAATGTCACAAACAGGGCTGGGAATAGAGCCCCGGGCTAGATCCAATAAAGGACTTAGGGACCTAAACTCCACTGCCAGCCACAGCCCGAGCGGTTCATTCAGCCACCCGTTAACCCCAGCAGTTCCTGCCCGCCCGCCCCCAGCTGGAAGATGAGGTCCCCAGGTTGTTCAGGGCTTCAGGAAAGCTGCTCAGAAACACCCCTGAGCCTCCCAGGTGCTGATCCCGGCTCTGGGAGCTGCCCTAACATCATGGTGGTACCCAGAGGTGGGGGAAGGGAAAGCACAAGAACGCGCCAAACACATTTTGGGTGGTTTTTTAAATGCAGTATTCCGGTGGTTTGAACTCTGTTTTGAAATCAGAGGCTCAGGTTCAACTCCTTCTTTGATGTGGCAGTGCCAGCACCACATTTTCCACCTCCCAAAAGACTCTTCCCTCCTCTCCCACCCCTCCTTCAGGCAACAGGCCTCCCTGCACAGAAGTTCCTCCTGCCCTACATGCCCTACGACAGCGGGAATGCACGGAAGGAAAGGCTCACCCTGCGGTCAGGAAATTCCCCTGCACCAGGACTCCTGACCCCACTAATCCCCCTCACCGGGCAGTCCTTGCCCCCCAGCCCAATAGCCCTTGGCCCCAGGGCTGCATGGAGGCACAGACAGGAGAGCTGGCACCACGGGGCACCAGACTTGGCTGGGAACGGGTTGGAAAGGGAGGGATGAAGGGCCTGGGTAGCCCCCTGCAGCCTGGGAGGGGTCTGAGTGGCACAGCCCAACCCTCCCAGGCACAGCACAAGGGGAGTGCATGAACCGAGAAATGTGGATCTTGCTCAGGCTGTTCTGAGCTCTTGGTTTAGAGTTGTGAGTCCCAGGGAAGGGGGACTGTGCATCAGCAGCTCGGGATGGGTAGCCCTTCAGACCCTTTTCCCTCCTTGTGGTCTTAGTGAGGGCAGGAACACGCGAGCTCCCGCGATGAGCCTCACCAGCCCCTGCATCACGGCTCTACCCCACTGCCAGGGGGACACCCAAAGCCCTACACCCCCTAAAGGCCCTGTGGGATAACGAAATCAGACTGGAGAGGGGCCTGAATCCTACAATGGTTTGGGCTGGAAGGGTCCTTAAAGCTCAGCCAGTGCTCCCAGGCCTCACACTTGCACGCTGAAGGAGCTCTCTCAGCCGCTCCCACCCTGCCTTGGGCTCCAGCGCTGGGATCAGTTTGGAGGCTCCCATATGGCCCTGCTCCTGTTGCAGTGAGGAGCCCAAAATCTGGCGCAGTGCTTCAGGGGTGGACCTGCCCCAGGGGAGTTGAAGGCAACCTCTTGTCCAGCTGGCTACAGCCTTACCAGTGAAACCAGTCCGTCTCCACCAGAGCAAGGGTGCACTGGTGACTCATGTTCAACCTGACACCCCCCCCACGTCCTTTTCTGTAACCTGACTGCACCCAGCGCTCCCGAATTTCGCACAAAGAGCCCCAGAGCTGTGTGCCTGCTCCTCATGGCGCCACGGAGAGAAGCTATTTTAGAAATGCCTTAGCACTGCAAAAAAAAAAAAAAAAAAAAGGTATTGAACTCACTTCTCTAAGCAGGAAATTCGAGTGTCTCAATTACTTGCAGCGCAATCATCCGGAATTCAGAGGCACAGAAAAAAAAACCCGAGGGCTGTAATCTAAAAACACCCAAAAATAACTTCTCACGGCGGAGAAGGCGCACAGCTGATGGCCAGACCTGGCTATAGGATGGGCTGTGAGTCACAGCTGCGAATCACCGACTCACCACGGAGCAGCCTGCCCTGCCCTGCTCCCCCTGCCCGCGCTGGGCACACCCAGAACCCCCCCTGCCGCTGCTCCCCGCTCGTCCACAGCCCGGGATGCTGCTGCAGGGAGCCTGCCCGGAATGGGAGGGCTGGTTCCTATGGAAATACTCCAAGGGCTTGCTGGTTTTAATACAAATGCTGTTGATTCAATCGAGTATTTTTCTAAAAACCCATCCCCCATAGGATAGATTTTTTTTTCCTCTCTCTGTTCATTTTCTACTCCACACTTCAAAGCTCAGCAAAGAGCTGGCTTTCATTTTCAGGAACGCTTCCAGCGTAGCTGGAACTGGAGAGAAGGAATCAAAGCCACATTTGAGACAAAGCCAGGGGTGCAGCACCTTAAGGGGCTCAGGGCGTGGGGGCCACGGAGCACAGGAGAGGAGCTGGGTCAGGAGAGGCAGGTACAGCCCCTGCACGACCTGGAGATGCCTCCGGTAAACCTGGAAATCGTGGAATAACCAGACAAAAAAGGCGTTTCTGGCAGCCCTGCACTGCACCCATCTGCATCCCGACACCGCCCCATTCCCGAGAGCTCCCACAGGCACCCACACCAGGGGGGCACTCGGGTGCTTGGCTCATCAGCTCTTTTGCAGCACCCTCAGCCATCAGGTCCCTTTTAATCTTCCACTTCCAGCACGCAATTATTCCGCTTCGAGCACAGAATTATTCATTTCCTTGCGGGGTTGCCATGGAGCTCGTCACTATGGCAGCCAAAGGCCTCGCAAACATTTATTTGCACAACCGCCCGATGGATTCCTGAGAAATTGTTTTCCTTGCTCTGCAGCTGGAAACACGAGTCACAGCAGCGCCACAACGAACTGGAAAAGTTTATTCGTGCCAGAGCAGCGCTGTCAGAGCCCCGGGGGATGGAGAGGGCAGCTCAGTGCCCCGAGGATGAGACCTCGGCACTCCCAGGCGCCTGCCAGGGCTGTGGGCATTGCTTGGGCTCGGGATTTTCCCGGCACAGCCTCAGCGTCCTCTCTCCTCTCTTATTTGGGGCTTTCTGGCTCCCATGGCAGTGCCCTCTCCCAGCCCGTGGTCCCGGCTGCTCCCAGGCTCCCCCGCTCCGGGCAAGGGGATGTGACCGGGATTTCCTTCTCCTCCCGGCCTCTTCTTCTTCCCCTCCCATTTACACCCTAGCCCCGGATGCTGCTCCCACTTTCCCCGGGGCAGCATCCTGCCCTCCCCTCCCCACGCAGCTCCCAGAGCCAGGGGTATCTCCGGGGCCGTTCCTCCAGCCCCACTCCCGAGCAGTCCCTGCCCCGCTGCCGAAGCCCCCCTGCCCTGCTCCTTCCTCTCTCCCAGCTTCCTCCCCATCCCCCCGCTGCCTCCCACACGCGGCTCCAGCCGGAGGCGGCAGCAGCAGGAAAACCTCAGCCTGAGCATCTCCAGGCTGGCAGAGTGACAAGTGAGAGGGAGCAGAGCCGTCCCCGCCGGGGCTGAGCCTCCGCTGTGCTCCGGGCGTGCGGGGACACGGCGCGGGGCGAGCATCCCCCTGCCCCACTTCCCACGAGTGCATCCCGCAGCCCACCACCCCAGCCCGGCCTCCGAAAAAAAAGTGGGATCAGCTCCAGAACTGCCACAATTCCCCGTCCTCCTCGCTTCCCTGACACAGGATGCTGCCAGCCCGGCCCTTCCCCCACGTCCCCTCGGCTCCGCGCATTCCCGGCCGCTTCTGTAACGCAATTACAAGGCCTGGAGGGAGCCTGGACGGAGCCCAGCTTTGAGATCATGACTTCGCAAAGCCGGAGCTGAAAATGTGAGCGAGGAAGTGTGAGTGGGGGGAAGATTTCCAGCCTCCCAAAGCACCGGGGAGTTTTTACTTGCAGCCCGTGGAGCTGCTGGATTGCTGCTGGGATGCTGCTCTGCAGGATGGGGGCAGAATAAAAACCCACCAAGTCTCTAAAAGTGGGGCCAGGGCAGTGTCCCCTCTCCCTGGAACTCTTCTGACCCTCCTGAAGGAGACACAGCCGAGACCAGGAATTCTTTCCCCCCATCCATCCTGCCACCCTCCGTGTCCCAGACATGCCAGGAAGGATATTTTGAGAAATTCTTTGGGAAGGTTGTTGTGCCTGTTTTTCAGATCCAGCCCTGCAGCCGGCCACGGCACGTGCTCAGCTGCGCAGGAAGCAGATGGAGAGAGAAAAATTAAACTAACACACGTAGCACCTGTTAAATTACCTAAAATAGCATTTCCACACATAAAACTGGTGGTGAAACTCCTGATACTCATTCTGGGGGCTGTCCACAATGAGAAATGCATCCCATCACTTGGATATTTCTTTTTCTCCACAAAAGACTTTACGGCTTTTGTCCCACTTGGCAAAATCTGGAGGGTTCAGACTTCAAGGGCCGTGACAAATGCAGGTAAAGGGATTATTGGCCCAGAATGGTCCATAAGGGAAGGAAATACTCAATTTAAAAGGGCTACGTGGTGTAGAAAGAAGCGCAAATACTGAACCTGCTGAGCTTTGGGCTGTTCACACACAAAAGGGGGGCCCCTGCCAGCAGGAGTGCTCACAGGTGGCACAGACCAGCTCTGAGGTCTCCTGGGTGAGGAAGGGGAGGTGGGGTGGGACCAGGACACATCCCTACAAAACCTTCAGCTTCCAATCCCAAGATCAGATCAGCTCCGCAGGAAGAGGGGAAGGGAGAGCAGTTATCCAGGGACAAGTCCTGCTCCCGGCATCAAAACAGCTCCTGCCTGTCCCAGCACCCCAAATCCACTCCAGAATTGCACCACAAGGCTGCAGCCCGTGCTCAGAGCAAAGCCAGGCTCGGGGCAGCCTCGCAGTCCTTTACAAGCAGTGTTTTCTGTGCAGGGTTTGACAGGAAACCCCAGCAGTAAAATCACAGAATTGCTGGGTTGGAAAAGCCCTTTGAGATCTCCAACCATTAACCCAGCGCTGACAATTCCAGCACGAAGCCAAGCCCCAGGTGCCACATGTGCACAACTTTTAAATCCCTTTGGGGACGGAGATTCCACCAGTTCCCTGTTAGTCTGTTCGAACACCTGACTGCCCTTTCTCTGAAGAAATTTTCCCTAGCAACCAATCTAAACCTCCCCAGTGCAACTTGAGGCCTTTTCCTCTTTCTGTCCCTGTTCCCTGCGAGCAGAGCCCGACCCCCCCGGCTGCCCCCTCCTGTCAGGGACTTGTGCAGAGCCACCAGGGCCCCCTGAGCCTCCTTTGCTCCAGGCTGAGCCCCTTTCCCAGCTCCCTCAGCCGCTCCTGGGGCTCCAGCCCCTGCCCAGCTCCGTTCCCTCCCCTGGACACGCTCCAGCCCCTCCAAGCCAGGAGGCTCTAAGTTGTCTTCAATCTTTTCTCTTCACGACCCACCAGGTCAAACCTGACAGATGAAACAGTCTGGCCCTTCCTGGGCTTCTGTGCTTCCCTCCAAGGTGTTTGCTGAGCCAAAGCCACACCAGCAGGCTGGGACTGGCGTGGGCTGCATCGCTGGACACAAACAACCACCCCAAATACTCCCCAAAAAGGCAACTTCTCTCCCAGGCTCCCCAGGACCTGGGAGAAGCTCTAATTGGAGCTGTACGGCCCCAGAGGATTTGGCAGGGGGAAAACCCCTTCAGAGCAGAGCTCCTTCACTGCACTCAGAGATTCACAGCCCGCATCAAAGCGCAGCAGCTCAGTCCTAGGAGGACACTGTCACTTAGATTATGGCTGTTCCCTCAAAGCGATGACCTCAAATAGATTTTTTCAGGCTGCAGGGCTCCACTGACACCTTCCCCAGGCCTTGGGGCAGCAGCTGAGGGCAGCTCCACACTGCACATGCTGCGGGAGTCATGGGGGAATCACGACACACTCAGTACCCAACAGGCAAACAAACACAACCCAGCTGGAAGAGGCAGGAATTCCAGCCCAAAGACGGCTACACCTTCATAATTCACCTGCAAAACGCATGGAACCACACCTGGCATGGCGAATACCACTGCTGGCTTAACCCTGGGATGGAAACGTGAGGGTTGCAATGATTTCCTAAACTTCCCACAGTGGCACTTCCCTCTGCTGCTCCTCTGCAGCCTGTGCAGCGGCCCTGCCCGGCACGTGCCCATCTCCCTGTTTCCCATGAATGAGCAGGGGGCAAATCCATCAGTGCTGCTCTGCACAGCCCCACCGGTGCCCCGTGCACGTGGCTTTGGAGCCCTTGCTCCTGGATCCCCTAGAACACGACACAAACTCGCAGCGTAAATTCCTGGGCATTTCCAACGCCCACAGACACCCCTGCGGCTCCTGGGCGTGCGAGTGGGTATTTTTAGGAAGGATGTGGGCAAAGCCACAGCTGTGGCCAGTTGTCCTTCTGCTGGGTATCCACCCCCATGCTGTGCCAGCCCAGGAACGTCCGTGCTTCCCTCTCTCTGCTCCCCCGGCCCCAGCTGCTCTGGGATGTCCCCCCAGACACACATTTGGGGTCAGTGTCCTGGTGTGCTGTCGTGCACCCCAAAAACACACCACGATTCCCCCCACCCCCGGCAGCACCTGCATGCTTTGAGCCACACGAACACCCCTGAGAGCTTAAAGGGTTATTCTTCATTGCCTTCCCCAGCCCCCAGCACTCACAGGCAGCCTGTTGATAGCCCTGCAAGCCCAACTCTTGGAGTTCTGGCATGAAAACAACACAAAGAATGAAAAAAAAATCCCTCTTTTCCTTCCTGGCTCTCTCCTGCTGCAGCATCTCCAGTGCCAGCCCCAAGCCCCTGATGCTGAGGGTGGGGGGATGATGGCTGGGGTCAGGCAGGGCAGCTGGGATGCTGTTTGATAAACAAGAGAAGGGAACATCACTATTGGCTGTGCTCGGCCCGGGAGGGGAAGCCTGGCTAGCAACAGCTTTGGGAAGCATCAACAAAGGGGGATTGAGGATTGGAGAAACCAAATGGAAGGGGGGTGTGAAATGGCAACGCTGCAGCTTCTCTGCACGCCGTGCTCCTCCCTCGCCTGGAGTTGCTATGGATTCTCACACTGCTTCCCACCTCCTTGTGAGTCCCCTGCCGCCGTCTCTGGGGTGTCTCCAGCCCGGGGTCTCCTCCCAGCCTGTCCACACAGCCCAAAACTGTCCTTACTCCTGCCACGAGATGCCTCCCAGGCCCGTCTCACCCTCCCGTGCCCACCTGTGAGCAACACAGAGCCCTCCCCATCCTCCAGGAGGGAAATCCTGACTTCAGCCCGGTGTTTTCCTGAACAAATCATCGCACAGACACCAAAACAAAGAGCAGCCAGGGTCAGGCAGCACCAAGAACACGCAGGGCACAGCAATGAAACCAAACCAACAGGATGGGTCCCTTGCACCAGCCCCAGTCCCTGCATTCTCCCTCCACACACCAGCAGCCTCCTCCCACAGGGAAACCCCACACTGATGATCCCACAGGGATATCCTGCAGTGCTGCTGGACCATTCATTGACTCCCCTTTGGCCAATTCATCACCGTAATCTCCACTACAGCCACTGATCTGATCTGTCTGGGAATGGCATCTGCTGCTCAGAATCAGCCTGGATTCATTTACCTTTGCCCAGCGACAGCATGGGTGGTGGGTTTTTTTGAGAAAAACAAAACACAACCATCATTAAATTAATCATCCTATCCTCCCGTTTCCCCCAAACGAGATTAATTCTGAATTGTTTTGCCCAGGTCTGCCTCGCTACCACATTTTCAGAGCACATTGTCTGAGCTCTTATCTCCTGAGCATGTGCACCAGAGCTCTCCCGTGCTCCAGAACCTAGGGGAAGGTGACCTTGTTGTCCCGGAGCAGCAGCGACGGACGAGATCAAGAGCTGGTCCCTGCCTCAGTGAGCTTCCCCTGTTCTGCCTGGCTCCAGGTGCCCAGAGACAAGTGGGATTTGTTGTGATGGGCAGGGCTATGCAGAGAAAAGACAGGACTGTTTCTTCCCCAGCTCCCATGGAGACAGCAGGGGAGACACCCCAGCATGGGTTTGAGCTTGTTTCTGGCTTAGGGTCAGTGCCAGGCTCCCTCTGGGATCCATCCAAACCCCTGGCCCAAGCTGCCGTGTCTTTATTGTCATTTAATTTGGGTCAAATCGAGTTAAGAGCACATCCCTTTGTTTTGATTTTCAGCTAAAAGGTGGCTGTGCTCCCCAAGCAGAGCCCTGCAGTTCAGAGAGCTCGTGGTGCTACAGAGCTTCACCTGGCAGCAGGAGACACATTTGTACAGGGTTTAACACCGGGGAGAGAACAGCGAGCCGGGCTCGGGCAGCTGCACTTGCCCCCTCTTTAATTCCTGTTCTACCAAGCAGTGCCTGGGGAATTCACACACCAGGCATCAAAATGCTGGGAACAGCGCAGTGGGGAGTGGGCTGCTGTCCAGGATCTGCCTGTTTGATCTCCAGGGAGATGTCAGGGCTGGGCACGGAACATACGAGAGCACTTTCTATTTCCATCCTTTAATACTGTCACACAGGTCTGGAATGGAAACATCCCCCTTCATTTAACTTCAAACAGCATGAGAGAAACAGTGGGGGAAAAAAAACCTGCAAGAGCCGTTTCCTTGCAAATGTGGACACAGGCAGGTGGGGAAAACCAGCAGGAATTAAAATCCACTGAGTTTTTACAGCTATTTCAGCAGCAGCCTGTGCTTGGGCAAAGTCTCTTTCCAAAGCCAGGCTTCAGCCCGTGATATGGGAACCCACATGGGGCTCTGAGCAACCTGATCTAGGGGAAGGTGACCCTGCCCATGGCAGGCGGTGGAAAAAGCTGAGCTTTAAGGTCCCTTCCAACCCAAACCATTCTGTGTTTCAAGAGCAGTTGTTCCACGGACTGTCCTGGGCACCCAGGTCACAGACCCTCAGCAGTGCCACCGTGGCTCCGGCACCAGAACTGGCACACCACGCCTGTTCAGCTCCCCACAAACAGCCTGAGGCTGCCTGTCCTCTGGCCCTCTCTCTTCCCACGCCACAAGTTGCTGCTCTTAGGCACTGGGAAAGGGATGGAGCTTGTGAAGAGATCCAGGCAGAGGCCGGGAGCTGGGCTGAGTGTCACTGGCCCATGGCCTGAGAAGAGGTCCCTGTCACTGAGCTAAGGGGGTCTGGACTGCATCAGCTCTGTGCCCTGAAGAGCCCCAGCACGATGCTCCAAGAGGCAGCAGCAGAGCTTGCTCTGGTGGGGCTCATTTACTGCCTTCTCACAGCAAAACAATCGCAGCAGCTGTGGTGCACTTCTGCATTAACAGGGCTTTGTTAATTGTCATTTGAACTAGAGCGGAAATGCTTGGAGAGATTTTCTTTGATTAAAATGTTGTCGGTGATGGGGAATTCAACAGACCTCTGAGGAAACTATTCCAGATACAGCTTTGTTCTAAAGTCCAAGACCAGTTTCTGCTATGAACACTTTATCTAATTACATCAAACCCTCACTCCATTTTAGCTTTATCAGCTGGAAGAGCCTAACAGTAAAGTTTAATCACTTCAACAAGTTGGCTATAGCAATCTCTTAATTTTCTGATAAGATAAATTATTGAGCCAGACCCAGGGAGAGGCTCAGGCACAAGCAGCTGCTGCAGATGTTTTAACTGCAAGCTCTGACACCAAAATCCAGCACCCAGTACTCCCATGGCAGCATTTTAACCTCCATGGGAGCTGCCCAAGTGGGGCCCAGCAATGCCAGAGCACAGAGATGGTGCCTGACCCTGCCAGATGAGGAAGCACACCACCCAAATTTACTCCTGATCGCTCCAAGGGTATAACCCTCAGGTATGCCCCAAAAGCTATCATCTTTTCACATATAAACCATCCTGGAGGCAGTCTCAGCACACACAATAACCTCTGGTTGGGGTATTCACAGAGAAAGGTGGAATTCAGTTAAGGTTCTTTCCTTCAAGGGAGTTCACCCTCTGAAGGGGATCCCTGTCCCTGCTCATGAACCAGGAGGGAAGACGGGAGAGGCAAAGAACAGCATTTTGTTGTCAGTGGTCTCTCACTGCGGACCAAGACAAGCAAACCTCAGTGGGCCAGAGGCAAGAGAGGGCCAAATCAAGAGCGGGACACTTGCTTGGGAAGTCTCTGTTCTGCTGCTGGGGCTTCTTTTCTGACCTCACCCGCACCTCTCAGAGAGGTGGTGGAAGCTCCCTCACTGGGGATATTCCAGAACTGACTGGACACAATCCTGTGCTGTGTGCTCTGGGATGACCCTGCTGAGCAGGAGGTGGAACCAGGAGAAGCTGTCTGGTCCCTCCCATCCTGACCCATTCTGTGCTTCTGTGAACACACCCCAGCAGCCCAGAGCTCAAGGTTCTGTGACTGGTAAAGGGAATGATTCCCAGTGGCCTCCATGAAGGGAGCAGAATTAAGACTTTTGACTCAGGAAGGAATTTACATGCTCAAAATCTGCTTCAGCAAAGAGACCTTTCTCTGTGAAACCCACTGTCCAGTCCTTTAACCATCTCACAACTGCACCCGGAGTTCCTTCCAGTTCCTGAGGTGCTGACTCCAAACCCAGACACGCCACTGCCAACAGCAGCTGCCACACCCCCACCAAACACAGCTGGCACAGGAGCAGCCCTGTTTCTGGCTCCATCAGGGACGGGGACACCCCTTCTCAGAGCTGCCACTCACGGGCTTCCCTGCGCTGAAAGTGGCACACGAAGAAAAGAAACCTTCATCCCACAGATAAACGAAGAAAGAGGCACTCACCCACTTGTTCCAGGTCTCTGGGTCTGAGAGAAGCGCCAATCTGTGTTCGGCTGAGCTTGCTGCAAAGAAAAAGAAGACTTTTAATACCTCCATTCTTGCCTTTGGAAATGAAAGCGAACTGATCCTGGATTATTTCAGTCTGGAATATCAGCGTGTTCTGTCCAAGTGAAGCAAATCAATTAGAACAAAGAGAAAGCTCCCCCTCCCCCTTCTTGAGTATTTCTGAAGCAGCATGAATACCAAAAAAGCATGACAAAAACTGTTCAGAGAATAATCTTCCAAAGCAGCTCAGGAAACCAGGCTGTGAAAGAAACGAAGCATGAAATAAACTGATAAGGGCATGAATCCAGCAGGAGCAGTGGTACCACAGTAATGAGCCTGGAGGAGGAAGAGGGGTGGGAGGGGGTGGCAGAGTTAATTGATACTGAGAAAGATGCTTTTAATACTCTAAGGTAAAATGGCAACAGACCTTCCTAATCTCTCCCTCTCCTGTCCTTAAAAAGGCCTGCCTGGGATCTCGTTTTCTGGCATTGTGTTTGAATGACTCTTCCCAGCTGCCGTGGCCTTGGAGCACTACAATATTTTTCTGTCCACAGAGAGAAGAATAAACTTCCGACAGCAAGAGGAAAAAGCATTATTTGTTTGGGAGACACAATAACCTTCAGACACAGCAGCACACTTTGCAACCTCATTAATAAGCCCCCGTATCGCTCTCTGCCCGTGTTATTTTACCAGCAGACAATGAACATTTTGTAAATAAGGAAGGACATGGAGCGAGCTCGTATATTCCTGTTTGAATCACGCCTTTGTGGAAAGCACTAAATAGCACAACTGTTTCTGTCGGGAAAACACACACTTCCGAAAATCATAATCATCTTAATTAACTCCAGGGTGATGACATACTACCTGGGAAGGACAGCACTTCCCTCAGCTATTTTAGGAATGAGCAGTTCGTAGTCCATACCTAGTGGAACACCAGTTTTACAGGATTATTCTGCTTGTAGATGCAATTACTAAGGAAAAGTGAAGACGAGTAGAGCTGACCTAGATTTTTATTTAGTGGATGTGCTCTCACTAATTTCTCTGCAGCTTTGATGATGCTCATGAAAGAAGATATTAGAATAAATTACTCCCCTAAAATAGATGCCCCACTGGTCCCCACGCTGCATGCAAATGAAGCTGTTTAAAGACTTGCCCTCCAGATTTCAGATACGCACTTCTGCACACGCTGACACACAATACTGCACTAGATAAGCCCTTCCCAATATTTCGAATAGCCCTTCCATATTCTGAATTCCTGTTGTAATTACCATTTTCAAATTTAGGGCAGGCATTTGTGACACAAAATTGCTTTACTTTTTATATCCCAAAGTTATAAAAGCTCCAGCTAAACACAGTCACCTACATCTATATTTAGGCACCTGAGTACAAACAGCTCAAGTTTTCAAAGCTTGCCACTCCTCAGCCTCTGCAAGCCCAAGGGCACGTAAGGTCACCAGGATCTTTGTGAATAATGTCACTACTGACATTCCAGTATTTTAGTGCTGAATACTGAATTCAGCTCCCCGCTCAAGCTGGAAAATGATCCCTTGCCGAGGCACAGTCAGTAATTAAGAACACCTGGGGCTTAAGAAATGAGAAATTTCTACAATGCACCTCCAAAACCGAGCAAAAGAAACACAGGCAGACTTTCCTTTCAGATAACCTCCTCCGTGCCACAGCTCATACGCCATGTAGGAAAAACGGGTTAAACAGAACCAAGAAGTTAAACCCCCAAAAAATCTGTTCCCAACCACGCTAAGAATCGCTTTAAAAAGAAACAAGTACGAGCGGGGCCAAGGGGAAACTCTCCACCGCTACAACCACAGAGTCTTTGATCCCACAGTGCTGCTCAGCCCCTTCCCCCACCTCCACCACACCGAGCCAAAACTTTCACCTGCCACCTCCCAGGAGGTGACAGTGACACGTGTTCCCTGAGGCCACCGTCTTAGGAGGAAGGACAGGCAGAGAACAGCCAACTGGCCTGGATACGGCAAACTGTTGCACTTAGCAGAGAGCACAGCAAGAAACAGCCATCTCTTACCCCATCGCAGGGACTCGCTAAGGTGCTGGTCACCTGCTCACAGGCAGCCACGGTCTCCGCAGTGCTAGAATGGCTGAAGGGCTTTACAAAGAGGAAATCGCTCTGGTCAGACATGGGCGAGAAACAAGAGGTGTAATTCTGTGCCTGGGAGGTCAAGCCCGCTCCTCCCACATCCAGGTACTTGATGAAGCCATCTGGCTTCATCTGCCCTCGGAAATGGGAGGTGGGCTTGCGGCCAGTCCCTCGGCAGCAGCCCGCCAAGGTCCAGCTGGCACTGCCAGCTTTGAGACACCGGGCGGCCGCCAGCCCAAACGTCACACAGGACACAAGGGAGATGGACACCAAGGAGATGATGAGGTAAAGGGTTAGGTTGGTGTCCTCGGGAGAAGACTGGGGGAGGTCCAAGGACTTGGAGAAGTCCTGCACGCTGTTTTCCTCCGGAGAAATGACTATTACCACGGAGGCCGAGAGGGACGGCGTGCCATTGTCCCTCACTTCCACCACCAGCCTGTGGGAATCTTCTGACTCCCGGAGAGCCTGTGCAACCCTTATCTCTCCCGAGCGGCGTTCCACTTGGAAAGGCAAAGCCTCAGCAGACTCCTGCAGCTGGTAGGAGAGCCAGGCATTATGGCCACTGTCAGCATCAACTGCTACAATTTTGGTTACCAGATAGCCAGGCTCTGCCGAGGCCGGGATGGCTTGGTGGAAGGCAGAGCCCTTGGGGACAGACGGGTAGACAATGTTGGGAGCATTGTCATTCTCGTCCAGGACAAACACATGGACCACAGCAGTGCTACTCAGAGCGGGAGACCCGGCGTCCTTCACCTCCACAGGCACCTGGAACACCTTGTCCTGCTCGTAATCCAGAGCTCGCACGGTGTAGATGGTGCCATTGTCCTGGTCTATTCGGAAGTAGGCTGAGACGGGTACATCCTGCATCCCATTGTCCAGGATGGAGTAAGACAGCTTGGCATTGCTACCCTCATCAGGATCAGACGCCAACACTGAAAAGACAGAAGTTCCAGGGAGGGAGTTTTCCTGCACGTGAGCTGTATCAAAAGGGCTGGAGAAATTCGGTGCATTATCATTCACGTCAGCAATGCGGAGATAAAAGGTTTTTTGTGTGGCCCTCTGGGGGGACCCTGAATCCACAGCCCTCACTGTGATGTTGTACCCACTGGCCTTCTCCCGATCAAGGGGACCACTGGTGACCAGCGAGAAATGCTCTTTAAAAGATGACACCAGTTTAAACGGGAGCTCCTTCGCAATCTGCAGACGGACCTGCCCGTTGTCACCGGAATCGCTGTCCTTCACACCAATGAGGGCAATCACGGTGCCTGGGGCTGCGTCCTCCTGCACTGGGCTGGAGACAGAGGTCAGCACGATCTCTGGGCTGTTATCGTTGATATCAATTAATTCCACTCGCAGGTGACAGTGGCCTTCCATGGCTGGGGATCCCTTGTCCCTGGCTCGAACTGCAATCTCGTAAGCACTGGATTCCTCATAATCCAGAGGGGCTTTGGTTCTGATCTCCCCTGTCTGAGCATCTAAGGAGAACAGCATGGTGAATTTACCAGGTGCATTATTGCTGGTTTTGAAAGAATATTCCACGTCCCCGTTGGGACCTTCATCCAAGTCGGTGACATTCAGCTTGGTGACCAGAGTGCCCACTGGCACATTCTCCTCCAGAAGTACCTTGGATATGGGTGGGTCACAGACAGGAGGGTTGTCGTTTGCATCCAGGACGTGGACGGTAACCTTGGCAGTGCCAGATTTCACGGGATTCCCTCCATCCAGGGCTGTCAGCGTCAGATGATGAACAGGCACTTTCTCTCTATCCAGTGCTTTTTCAAGTACGATCTCGGGCATTTTAACACCATCTCCTCTCACGTTGATGCTCAGGGCAAAATGCTTGCTGGGGCTGAGCTCATAGGTGGAGATGGAGTTGGAGCCCATATCCGGGTCTTCTGCTACCTCCAAGGGCAGCCGAGTCCCAGGGTTGGCTACCTCGGTGATCTCCAGCACCACCTCTGGCTTGGGAAACTGAGGCGCGTTGTCGTTCACGTCGAGGACGTCCACCTCGACACGGTGGAGCTGGAGGGGATTCTCCATGACGAGTTGGAGGTGCAGAGAGCACGTGGGGCTCTGCCCACACAGTGCCTCCCGGTCCAGCCGGCTGTCCAGGAGCAGCACACCTGATGCCAGGTCCACCTGGAAGTGCCGCTGCCCACCCTCGCTGACCAGGCGCAGGTTGCGGGCGGCCAGGCTCCGCACCTCCACCCCCAAGTCCTTGGCCAGGTCGCCCACGGAGAAGCCCGGCTCGCGATCCTCGGGCACGGAGTAGTGGAGCTGGGCGCAGCTGGGAGCCGGCAGGCAGGAGAGGGCTGCGAGCAGCAGCGGGAGCTGCCATGGCAAACTCTGTCCCGCGAGCATCCCGTGCCGGGTGTGCGAACGGAGCAGCGCGGAGAGGAGCGGCGGCGGCTCCGCGCAGCCTCCCCCTCCTCCCCGCCCC
>WEIT01022402.1:54936-67684 GCA_013389985.1 Dryoscopus gambensis
CTGGAGTGCTTGCAGAAGTCCCGGGAGGGCGACTCGCTGAGCCAGCAGCAGCAGTAGGGTGAGACGGCGGCGCGGCCCCTGCGCCGGAGGCACCGGGCGGCCACGAGGGTGACGGTGGCCAGCGCCACCGTGCTAACGGCCGCCAGCGCGATGATCAGGTAGAAGGTCAGGTCTGGCTTCTCCTTGGCACCAGCCAGGAAATCCTGAGGCTTGAAGCGCTCCTCCAGGGCTGCCTCCTCCAGGGCCAGAGTGATGGTGGCAGTGGTGGAGAGCGGAGGGTCGCCGTTGTCCGTCACCTGGACAACGAGCTGCTGCAGCGCCATATCGCTGTCCTGGAAGGCCCGCGCCGTCCGCACCTCCCCGGTGTACAGCGACACATGGAACAAGGAGGGGTCGGTGGACTGCGGCAGCAGTCGGTACGAGAGCCAGGCATTGTGCCCAGCGTCCGCATCCACTGCTGTCACCTTGGCCACCAGGTAGCCCGGCGGGGCAGACAGCGGGACCCTCTGGGGTTCCGGCACATCGCTGTCACTGGCAGGGTGCAGGATGGTGGGGGCATGGTCATTCTGGTCCAGCACAAAGATGTAGACGGTGACATTGGCATAGAGAGGGGGGGACCCCGAGTCCCTCACGACCACAGACACCGGCAGAACCTGCAGCAGCTCGAAGTCGAAGGTGCGCTGAGCATAGAGATTGCCGTTGTCAGGGTTGATGTGGACAAAGGAAGAGACGGGGGCATCCTGCACTTGGCCACCCTCTATGGAGTAAACAAGCTGGGAATTAACCCCGTCGTCAGGATCTGAGGCAGAGACGGTGCACAGCAGGGAGCCAGGCGGGTTGTTCTCCTGGAGAAAGGCATCGTAGGAGGGCTGTGAGAAGCGTGGGGGGTTGTCATTCACGTCAGATATATTGAGGAGCAGCGTGAGAGTGGTGGTGAGGGCAGGAGAACCACCATCCTGGGCGATCAGCTCCACTGCGTACTGTGAGGTAGACTCTCGGTCCAGGCTCTTCCGAGTGACCAGGGAGAAGTGGTTCTGGAGGGACCTGATGGCAAAAGGCACATCGGGGGAGATCTCCAGGCTCACATCCCCATTGGCCCCTGAGTCTCGGTCCCGTACATTGAAGAGCCCCACGACAGTCTCCGGTGGGGTGTCTTCTGGCACCGGATTCAACAGGGAGGTGAGCAGCACCTCCGGGGGGTTGTCATTGGCATCCTCCACTTGCACCTGCAGCACACAATTGCCCTCCATCTCCGGGACCCCTCCGTCGTGGGCTCGCACGTAGATCTCGTAGAAACGTGACTCCTCAAAGTCCAGGGCCCCGCTCACCCGGACCTCGCCAGTGCGGGGGTCCAGGGCAAAGAGCCTCCGCACTGAGTCGGAGGTGTGAACCCCGAAGGAGTACTGTGTCTCCCCATTGGGGCCCTCATCGGGGTCAGACGCATTGACCCGGAGGAGCACAGCCCCCACAGGTGTGTTTTCCGGGACTTTCACCTTGTATGTGGTGTGGTCAAAGGTGGGCGGGTTGTCATTGACGTCCAGGACCTGGACCGTTACCTGCGCCGTGCCCGAGCGAGCTGGGCTTCCCCCATCCACGGCCGTCAGCACCAGCTGCACTTCTGGCTGCTCTTCCCGGTCCAGGGCACGCTCCAGCACCAGCTCCGGGAAGAGTTTGCCATCCGGCTGCTGCTTGACGTCCAGGGAGAAGTGGGAGTTCGGGCTCAGCCAGTAGGAGCTCACAGCATTAGTGCCCACATCGGGGTCCTGCGCGCTCTCCAGGGGGAAGCGCGTGGCCACCGTGGCTGACTCGGCGATGCGCAGGGTGCGGTGAGCAGTGGGGAAGCTCGGGGAGTTGTCGTTCAGATCCAGGATCTCCACTTCCAGGCGGAAGAGCTGCAGGGGGTTCTCTGTCACCACCTGCACCGACAGCACGCAGCTGGCAGCTGCTCCGCACAGACGCTCGCGGTCCAGCCGCTGGCTCACCACCAGCGTGCCGCTGTCCAGGCGCACGGCGAAGTAGCGCAAGCTCTCCTCCGAGCCCAGGCGCAGCCTGCGACCCGGCAGCTCCTCCACCTTCAAGCCCAGGTCCCGGGCCACGTTCCCCACCACGGTTCCCAACTCTGACTCCTCAACCACCGAGTAGTGGATCTGCCCGGAGACCCGGCCCCAGCCGCAGAGCAAAAACAAACTCAGTACTTGCCATTTCCAGGCGGGTCGCTGGAGGCTGACGCTCTCCATGTCCGTGCGCATCCGGCCCGGGACACAGCGGGCACTGAGGAGCTGCGAATAAATCCCTGGGTCTCTCTTCCACGGCTTAGAAAACAGCTCCGGGGCTCCGGCAGGCTGCGGCTCCAACTGTCAGCCTCCAAGCAGAGGGGGTGGGCTGGGGGAGGGGAACTGAATCACAGCCCCAGCGCGGAGGTGGGAGGGGGGGGAAGCAGATTTCCCCCCCCTTGCTTCAGATCAGCGCCCAATTGGCCGAGCGCTCCATCCCCTCTCGGCCAGCAGTGGCTCCGGAGGTGCGGGAAGCAGGGGCCTGAGCCGGCAACAGCGGGGCTGCCACCCCCGGCCTCCCCTCTGCCAGCCTGACTCACTTGCTCCGGCAGCTCGCTTTGCGTTCACAGGGAAACTGCACGTCCTGGCAGCCTGGAAGCAAGGTACAAGCCCTCCCTGTGTGCTCCCCCTCCACAATGGTGGCTTCACATCATGCCCACAGACAAAGGGCAGCTGTCATGAACGCAGGCCAAAGGACTTTTCATGCCCGATGAAAAGGTGCTTGTTAGAGCCCCGAGGTGCCAGGGGCTCTTCTCTCACCCCTCTTCTCCCCCTCAGCTACTGCTTTGGCTGCTGCCTGCACCCCATGATTGCCTCTCTGAGTGAGGCATCGCTGCCACCAGTACCACCAGCGGCCAGGAGACCTCGCACAGAGACAGGGACCCCCACCCCTGCCAGCCCACCCGTGGTAGGGGGAGGCTGAAGGTGGAAAAGCAAAGGCAGGGGAGCCATTCAAAGCCAAAATACAATTGCTCCCAGTACACACCCGACTGGAAGCCACTTCCTTGCCCTGGGACAAGGAAGGGGTCAGTCTTCACAGTACCCAAATCACTGCAGACACACAGAGCCACACAATAAGGCCACTAGATCACCACAGGATCACAACACCAGGTCAGGATGTCAGACTGGGAAGGAAGCCCAAGCCTCCCACCTGGCAGACACACACACACTGATATTCTGTGGCAGACACAGCTTTGCAGTCATTCTCCTGAGGGCAAAAGCAGGGGTCTCAGCTTCCCCAGGGGGGAGCAAACAGTAATTTCCTGCTCTCCCTGTCCCAGACGATGCTGGCAAGCTGCAGGCTTTTAGTTCCGTTCACATCCCTGCAGAAGCTTTGTGCAGTCACAGAGTCACAGAATGGCCTGGGTTGGAAGGGACCTTATAGATCATCTCGTTCTGACCTCCTGCCGTGGCCAGGTACACCTTCCACTAGACCAGGTTGCTCAGAGCTAAATCCAGCCCTGTCTTGAACACTTCCAGATATGAGGCAGTCACAGCTTCTCTAAGCAACCTGTACCAGTGCCACACCACGCTCACAGGGAAGAATTTTTATTCCTGTTATGTAATCTAAACCTTCTCTCTGTCAGTTTGAAACCATTCCCTCTCGTCCTGTCACTACGTGCTCCTGTAAAAAGTCCCTCTCCATCTTCTGTCCTTGGTGCACTGAAGGTGACCCTGACCCTGCCTTGGGTGCACACAGACCCTGGGGGCAGGGGTCTGCAGTGGTGTGGCAGGCAGGGGCCCAGCTCCTGCCTGGGATCCTGCCTGTCCCCACCACCCGGGCACCAGAGGGACCTGGGGAAGAGGTGAGGGAGGCCGAGGGCACCGATGCCCGGCACGGTGGACAGTGACAGGGACAGCATCCTTCTGCTGAGAACAGAGACGGCGAAGGTGCTGCAGTCGAGGGTCCTCCCTCCCGCCTGCAGCACCTCCCTGCCTATTCTGAGAGCCGTGAGGCGGGACCACCCTGCTGCCAGTCAGGGAGAGACGCCGGCAAAAACCTTATGAATGGTGAGAACACTGTCCGGGTCCCACCTACTGCCGGCTCCCGAGGAGAGGAGAAGCCATTCTTAAAGAGACAATGCAGAAAAGCACTGGACAAGGGATTCCCCGGCACACAGTGACCAATCCCTGCTTGCACATACTCATTCCCGCAGGGCTCCTGCCGGTGCCACCAGCAGGAAGCTGTCACAGTAACCTTGGCTCTGGAACTCTGTCCCCAGACAGTACAGCTGGGTGACAGCCCTTTCCACTGGCAATACAGAGTGCTGCACCCCCGGGAGTGGGTTTGGTGCTGCTGCAGTGCCTCAGCAGAACCCCCCTGCAAAGCCCACACAGCCTGGGAGAATCCACTCAGTGTCCCGAGAAGGCTCGGTCACCAAGGAGCTGGAGCAAGGGCTTTACACGGGGGATCCTGCTGCTGCTGCTTGGGTCTGTCAAAGCCTGGGATGGGGACAGTGTGACAGGGCAGGGAGGATAGGGGGTGCCTAGGATGGAGAAGGAGATGCTCCTTATCCCACAGGGTCAGAATTCACCCTGTGGAAAGGCACCAAGTCAGACAGCCCAGGGATCACTGGAGATCCTGCAGGGTAGGATCCCTCATGGCCACGCCACCTGCTGCAGACAGGGCCAACACCCCTCCCAGTGTGTTGGCGTTCAGGAGACATATAACCACACAAAGGCAATTAAATGCAGGTGCTTTATTAGAAGCGCACAGGGCACAGGGGCAGTAAGAACCCAAATCAGGTGCCTGCTGGATACAGGAACTTTGTGATTTTTATATCCTTACATTATGCATATTCATGTTACATGGTAATTAACACACTCCCCTAACTACCAAGTCCCCCGATCCTGGTTGCTACCACAAATCACAACCATTCTCCCCTAGGTTCTACTTGATTTGTTTAACACGATCCCCCTTGATTATCACCTGGGCTTGTGTCACACTCGATTCGTCTAAGACAATAATATGGCTCTGGCTGTAGTAAGCTACCATTCCATTCTTAGGCCTGTACCTCTTCTAACCACCACCACCACCCCTGGGTACCCGCTTGCAGTTTTAGAAATCATTTTAACTCTATACTGTCGACTGCACCACTTCTGTGGGCTGGCTGCGTCCTGCAGAGCAAAGAGGTGTAAAGCCTTTGTAGGCTTGACACAGTCATTTGTCACCACAAAGACTAAAAATCCAGGGCCCAGTGCCAGCCCAGCTGATTTCTCCCTGCCAGTGCCTTTCCAGTGCAGCACAGGGGAGTAGGAGCCATGGCTGGGGCTCAGGCTCACTGCCCTCCTTCCCCCCACTCTTAAATCATTTATTGCCCTCACCACCAGAAGCACCTTGTCAGGACCTTTTGGCATAAGGGACATCCTGTCCCCAGCCGTAGCACAGCCCACACCATGCAGAGGAACACTTGCTCCTGCAGCTGCTGCAGCCATTCTCACCTGCCACAAATCGGAAGTGCTGAGTCTCAGCAGTGACGCAAGCAGGGGGAAAAAAAAAGGCATAAAATGATTCTGAGAGGTTTCTGCCTCCGTCTGTGATTTGGCCACACTGAGCAGGCGGCACACGCAGCCTCACACCCATGAACAGCTTCCGCTGCACCTCACTTCCTTCTGCTCTGAGGAACCGGTCCCTCCTACCCACTGCCTCCTAGGAAGGACAAATTACCAGCACCAACGACCTTGGAAATCCACCAGATCCACACACCCCCTCCACTGGATCCACTACCTGACCTCACCTCTGAAGACTGAAGCATTCCTGTAATTGAAAGCTTTCAAATTAAGCAGCACAATTCCCATCGGGGGAGAAGCACAGAAGCTGCTGCCGTGCGCAGACACCCTTCCAGCCTGCAGTTTGTTCCATCAGGACATCAGACATCACCCAGAGACAGCACATTACAAATCGCACAGAGCTTCTAACAGGATTTTTGAACAACATCTGAGTGGCGGACTCACCACCCTGCTCAGAGCCACAGTCCAGCTCAGCGGAGCCCTGCAAGCAGCTGGGGCAGTCTGCAATGACACCCCTCCCCCCAAAGCGAACATCAGCACAGAACTTCCATGGAAACAGAACCGGAACCATTCAGGAGTCAAACATGGGGAGCGGCACAGAGGGGAGGGACTGCTCTGCAACCACGGCCTGTCAAACAGAGGAACCAGCATCGTCCTTCAGCTTTGTGTGCTGCACTGGGAGAGGCGACGCGCCGACCCCCAGCTCCCAGCCCATCTGCACCACCCCCCTCTCCAGCCCCCACCAAGTCACGACGCACAGAGCTCATGTTCCCCCCACAGTGCGAGTGCTCCCCTTCTCCTTTCTCAAAGGGAAGGAAACACCATTAACAACAAACATTGTGCCAAGGATTAACAAGTGGTTTCAAGCTGACCTCAGCCTCCACCAGTTACTCATACAAGGCGTACGCAAAACTGCATCCAAAAGACGTATGCTTGCCAGCATGAACAAACTGACTCACGTGATCCTGCTCACCACAGTCATCAACCCTCAGGATGGCTCATTTGACTCCAAAGAACACCTGCTCAGCTGTAGCTGAACACTTCAGGGGCACGGCGCAACTGGATATCCCTCCCAGCCCCAACACGCAACCACACACGTATGGCACGAATGAACCCTGGCTCTGCCCAGCACTGGGACACGCCAAGGAAGGAGCTACATTACCTCAGCAGGTGTGGGGAGCCGGCTGGCGGTGCCCACAATCTGGTGGTACAGCCCTGGCTCACCATTCCTTATGGTGCCCTGGCGGCTCCCCAAGGGGCTGGAAGTGAAGGGCTTTTTACACAGGAGATCACTCTGGCGAGAGTCCGTGGTGAGATAGACCTGGTGGTAGAAGCTGGGTGGCGTGAAGCCACCCCGCACAGCATCAATGTGGTGGAAGGGCCCTGGCGTCCTGTACGTGGTGCTCCTGGAGCTGTTGTACAGCTCCCTTGACTGCCTCCACTTGTAGCACTTGAAGATGCCCACGGACAACATGGTGATGAAGAAGGCTGCTGACAGCAAAATCACAGCCAGGATGAGATAGAAAGTCACATGTCTCCTGGAATCATTGGCAGGCGCCACATCAGTGAGGTCAGTGAGCACCTCCTTGACCATCTCGGCCACAGAGATGGAGATAGTGGCACTGGTGGACAGCACAGGCTCCCCATGGTCCTTCAGCAGGATGACTAAGGTGTGCTCAGGAGCGTCATCCTCACGGAGCTGGCGGGCTGTGAAGATCTCCCCACTGTGCAGCCCAACCGAGAAGAGGCTGGGGTCAGTGGCCTGCAACAGGGTGTAGGAGATCCAGGCATTGTACCCTGCGTCCGCATCCACCGCCACCACCTTGGTGACCATGTGGCCGGCAGGAGTGCCTGGAGCCACCACATCAGTGTAGGTGGCGGTGGTGTTGGGATGAGGGTACAGCACCATTGGGGCGTTGTCATTGAGGTCAGTGACAAACACACTGACTGAGACGTTAGTGGCCAGAGGCGGGAAGCCGCCGTCCTGCACCTGCACCATCATGTTGAACTCCATCTGGTCCTCATGGTCCAGGGAGGCGAGCAGGTAGAGGGTGCCATTCTCCTGGTTGATGGAGAAGAGGTGGCCAAAAGTGGGGTCACCCTGCAAAAGGGTATAGGAGAGGTGGGCATTGCGCCCGAGGTCCGGATCTGCGGCGCTCACGTTTAGGATGGGGATGCCGGGCATATTGTTCTCCAGAACATAGACGTCATAGGAGTCCTGGGACGACTTGGGCGCGTTGTCATTGACATCTGACACCTGCACCAGGATGTGTTTCACTGCAGACAAGGGCGGTGAGCCCGAGTCCCTGGCTGTGATAGTGATGTTATACTCTGCTGCCTTTTCCCGGTCCAGAGCTCCTTCTGTTTTCAACGTGTAGTAATTTTTGAGGGAGGAGCTGAGCATGAAGGGGATCCCAGGGGAAATAAAACAGTTCACCAGGCCGTTGTCATGGGAGTCCAAGTCTGTTACACTCAGCAGAGCTACGACCGTCCCTGGGACTGCATCTTCAGGCACAGGGCTGTACACAGAAGTCACTGTCACCTCTGGAGCATTGTCATTCACATCCACGACTTCCACCAGCACTTTGCAATGAGCCACACCAGGAACGGCTCCCTTGTCTTTAGCCTGCAAGTAAATCTCGTACAGCTTCGTTTCCTCATAGTCCAGCTGTCCCTTGACCCTCAACTCCCCTGTGGCTGAGTTCAGAGCAAAGAGTTCTCGTACCTTGGCGGGGGTGTGGCTGCTGAAGGAGTAGACGATGTCTCCATTGGGCCCATCATCCAGATCGTACGCGCTGGTCCTGGCCACCAGGGTACCGCTGGGCGTGTTCTCCCTCACACTCGCCTTATAGGTGGACTGGTTGAAGACCGGGGCATTATCGTTGGCATCTACAACGTCAATGTGGATCTGCAGGTGGGCCGACCGTGGCGGGCTGCCTCCATCCAGCGCAGTCAAGACCAAATTCAGCTCCCTTTGCTCCTCCCTGTCCAGCTCCTTTTCTAGCACCAGTTCCGCGTACTTGCTGCCATCCACCCTCGTCTGCACGTCGAGCGCAAAGTTCGGGTTGGCGCTGAGCTGGTAGGTCTGCAAAGAGTTAATTCCCACATCGGGGTCTTGCGCGCTCTCTAGCGGGAAGCGCGCTCCGGCAGCCACCGACTCGCTGATTTCCAGCCTCGCCTGGCTGCTGGGAAAAACCGGGTCGTTGTCATTGATGTCCTGGATCTCTACGGTGCCGCTGTACAGCTCGAGCGGGTTTTCCACCACGATCTCAAAGCTGAGGGAGCAGGGAGAGAGCGCGCCGCAGAGCTCCTCCCGGTCTATCCTCTCGTTCACCAGCAGCGCCCCGCTCGTCAGATCCACCCCGAAGTACTTCTTGTTGCCGCCGGACACCACCCGCAATCGGCGCCCCGGCAGCCGCCCGAGGTCCAGCGCCAGGTCGGCTACAACATTCCCCACCGCGGAGCCTCTCCGCGCCTCCTCGGGGATCGCATAGCGAATCGCGGCGGAAACCCAGTCGGAAACGCCGAACAAAAGCAAGAGGCTCAGTACCTGCCCCGTCGTCACCGCGCGGCTCCTTACAGCAACGCCGTTCATCGCACAGGACGGCCGCGCTCTCCGCTTCGCCCCCCCGCCCCGGCTAGAAACTCTCAGCTCGCCCCGTCATGCCGCTGCCCAGCGGCCCCGGGAAGCGGCGGCGGCGGCGGGGAGCCGGGCATTGCTCGGCGGGCTCGGTGGTGACTCACTCCGAGTCTCTCTGAGACCGTCTGCGCCTCATCCCGGCTCCGAGCGGGGCCGGGCNCGGCCTGAGGGCAGCGGGGCTCGAGCGGGCGGAACCCGAAGGGAGAGCGCAGCCCCGCGAGAAACCCCGCTGTAAGAACAGCCGGGCAGGGGGAGCGCCGGCAGAGGCAGGGTAGATCGGGCACAGGGACCGCGGGTGCGGGCAGGAAGGTGTAAAAGCTGGCAGAGATAGTGACGCCAAAAGGGGCGATACGGAGACGTGGGGTGTTCAGGGTGTGTGTCCCGGGAGCACCTCGTTGGAATGAGGCAGCGGGAGTACGAAGGGGAGGTGGAGAGGGAGGGAGGATGAGTGGGGAGGGTCGTCAGAGGTACGCAGGGTGCCAGGGAGAGCCGGCACCGGCACGACGCGCCAGCTCCCAGGGTCTCTCAGGACCTTCAGGATGCCGGTCCTCCCACCCAAATGCCTGGCCAGCCCCTTCCTGGGAGGAAGCCCTTTTTAAGGCGTCGCGACGTCGCCGCTCAGTGTGCCACCAAAGCAGAGTCGCCAGCAAAGCGACACCGATTTCGTGCAGCCGAGTTATGAGCAGCTCCTCCGGCCGCAGCACAAAGTCTCGCCGCGCGGTGGCTCCCGCCGCTGGATTTCCAGGAGCATCGCCCCTCCTGCGGGATCCCCACTGCCACCACTCTCCCAGCAGGCATCTTCCCCGACAAACCGCAGAAATCTCGGTTTAATACACCCTCCCACTCTCGCCATCTCCCAGCTTGCTCCCCGGTACTTTTTTCCATCAGCCAGACTCAGGGAAATCACGCTCTGCGACCTGCGGTGCAGGTTCACCGCGGTGGGAACGGATCCCGTTCTCGCGCAGCAACAGCCTGGCAGGTCACAGCGCCGGCAGGGCCTGCTCGGAAATCAGCCATTTCCTGCCCTTGGGTTGTTGTTGCTGGCATCAGCAACTCGTGTTACGTCGGGTTCTCCGACTTTTCACGCACGCATAAAGATAAAATGACCGAAATTTCGGCGTTCGTTGTCCGCCACCCCCACAACTGCTCGGCTGTCACGGGAAAATGGAAACGGGATGAGGAAACTTGATAAGGGAGCGCCAGGAACCCTGTGAAAACCCGGCTGTGACGCAGCGCCCAGGTGTCACCCCACAGCCGAGACTGGTAAGGAAGGGACGGCGGCGATGTCCGGGAAAAACCGGACTGGAAATCAGCGCCCACGCGTTCATTCACTTACGGAGGCTCTCAAAGCCTTGCAGAAGTGACTCCAAAGCCTGCGGCGGGGATGTGTTACCCCGCTAATTATGGTGTCTGAGCTTGGTGTGTAGGGGCTGCGAACCACCCGCACCTGCGCGGGACAAGGACGCTGCCAGAGCGAGAGGAATCTCGGCTCTGTCTGCGTGTCCTCGCCCCGCACCGTCCTAAAAGCTGCCGTGAGCACGTGGCAGTATCTCTGCGCTTACGTGAAGACTCGGCAATATCAAAGGAGTCGGCGGAATCTGTACTGTCTACATGCTCAGCTGTTTCCTTTTCTCCTGATTAACCGCTGCCAAAAGATAATCGTTATCAGCGCTATTTATCATTCTTATCACCTGTCCACAGAATGTGATAAAAGTATAAGGTTCACACAGATAAAATCCAATGTTGGTTATCTAACGTTCCCAAAGCACCTCTTTTTCACAGACAACCAAATCCCAATTTTCTTTCTTCCCTTCTCACATAGAATCTAAAACCAAAAATATCCACAGCTCTCTTCGACACAAATCTTGAAATAGACTCCAGAGATTTATTTTCTTTGAAATAAATTCTGAATCCTTTTTCCAACCACTCTAAGCTCTGAATCTTTTTCTTTAATCATTGCCCATTTCTTGTTTTTTCTAAACGCGGTTTACGGAACAATTTCTCCAACGTGGGGACCGCAGTTCTCAAGTGATTTCCCTTCCTTTGAGTGCACACACCACCCGTCCAGAGTACCTTGTCCGTTTACTCCCAGCAGTAGTGGGATGGCCAAGCAGCGGAGGGACGAGCAGGAAAGAGACCTCGGGGAAGGCATGGAAGACAGAACATTTCCATCTACAATATTTCGATTAATCTGGAAACACTGCGTCTCCTCCACCTTGAGGGGAAGCCTGAATATTGCAGTCGACGCTTCAGAGCGCCTGAAAGCGCCGTTTGGAGGGACAGGAGGGGAAACATATGACAGCTGAGGGGGAAGACACCTTCCCCTGCACCAGGAATTCCTTCGGGGCGGGTTCAAGCCAAATCCCAGCCTGAGCCTCTCATTTGGGCATTTTTCCCGACTCCGCTGAGGCTCCAGAGAAGCCAGTGGCAGCAGGGACCAAAAAGCTCCTTCTGCTCGATGCCAGGCTTGGAGCTACACTGAAGCACCAGCTCCGGCTCTACAGACGGAGGGGGAAATTTAAATTACGGGTGTACACAACACCTTCTGTTAAAGGAGTTCAGAGCACTCAAGAACCGAGCTTGCCAGAAAGGGAGAGAGCTACGGCGTGGCTGCCCCCACTGAGTAAACACACCGGGATAGATCGTTAGCACACGAAAGCGCCCAAATGTGGCGGAGACAATTAGTGGTCACTAGATCAAGGCGAAAGGGTTCTCTCAGCTTCAAACTCCACCACACTTCTATTCCCGTTCCCCCCCGAGTCCACCTCATCACTCCGGTTCGGTGAAACTCGCAGTTGTCTGTTCTTCTCCAGGACAGACAGAACTGCTCACAACACCGCGTTGCTCCTCGGGGAAAATCAGCAATTTGCGGATAAGACTTGGCAAGTCAAAAGGATGAGTCAGGACCTCACACACACATCCACTCACACCCCACGCCCCCGAGCTACTGAGCAGTGAGTCGGAAATTTCAGATCTGCCGATTGCGCACTCATCACCGACAGCAGAACAGAGGAAAAAAAGATTCACACAAACCCACAGAGAGGGACCGTAGGACAGAAGCTCACCTGTGCCGAGCTCCCGGGGCTAGGAGGGTCCTTCCCGGAGTGAGTGCCTGAGCCGGGGTCACCGGACAGGAGACGGGCAGACAAGGCTGCCGTCCCTGGTCTCAGGAACGTGAAGTCCTTCTGCCCCGACTCGGAAGCTAAACACAGCTCGTAGGAATAGGGCAAGGGCAGCGTGCTGCTGCAGTAGTTGTACGGTGCTTTTGATCCCAAGGTGGAATACAGTTCCTTATCAGAAGTTATAAAAATGGGAGGGCTCTTCGACCGTCGCCATTTAAAGAAAAAAACAAAAATGACCGTGGAAACGAATAACAAGGACACGACGGAGAGCGACACAACAAGAATGAGGTTCAGGTCAGACGTCAGCTCGGACACAGCGTCTCTGTCGCTCAGCTCCGGCAGCGCCTCCTGCAAGCTCTCGGCCAGCACCACGTGCAGCGTGGCCGTGGCCGACAGCGCCGGCTGCCCGTGGTCCTTCATCA
>WEIT01022406.1:0-14762 GCA_013389985.1 Dryoscopus gambensis
CTTTTCAAACCAAGACAAACTCTAAATCTAGAGCCATGAGGCTGAAGATGAGAAGTTTAAAACCAGTCAGAAAAATATTCCCCAGTCCTACCTGTACTTTAATTTTACTGCACTATGGAACATAAATATTGGGGGGAAATTCACCATGTCAGGTGGAAATTTTATACTGTAGCCACAGCTATGCGATTACTCACAAAAGCAAAATTCATAGTTACTTAGGAAAATATGAAGAACCTACTCTGAGATATGAGTGAACAATATGGAGAAACATTGTTTCCTTTTTCCTTTTAGGAGTTACTTCTGTTACTACTATTTAAATCTATTCTAGGCTATGGTTAGTGAAGAATACTTGAATTAAGAAAAGAAAAGAATAATGATAAACTGTAGTTCTGATGCAACACAATTTACACTAAAATCTGTGTTTGTAATAGTTTATCCATATATTTATTCAAATATATGAAAATGTATTCAAATTTCCATACCATTGTTTTGTGGTTAGGTATACTACAAGGGATGTTTCAGGCTATGCAGCTTCCCTAGCTAACAACTCTCACTGTGTTCTATTATAATAAGATTCAAACAACTGATCTTGAAATCTGAAACTGAAGAAAGCAAGCAAAGGTGAAGTAATATTATCCAGAATCTTAAAAGAAAATGGAAGAGCTACCCATTCTTACAGGTGCTTTGTATAACGAAATAATACCTTTAGCTCATTTTTTAGCTTTTTGTGTCCATGCAGTTAAGCAGTTAATTACCTGTTTACCAGCTTATTTCCTAGACATTCAGCACTCAATAAATTGGTGATTGCATTCAGATGAAATTCAAGAGAATTATCACCACTCTAAATAATACTTACATTTTTACAAATCTTAAATGACCCTTTTTAAAAATTGTAAGCCTCTAAAGTACATCCTTTCTCCTAAAAGACAAAATAAATCACTTAAGCACCCCTCTCATTCTACTGAAGAGGCATCTGATTAACAGTCTTTTTCTAATAGAGGTAAGAACCTGGGAGGGTCAGAAATGAAATCTAAATGTCTCTTTTCACAGCTATTTGGGAAAGAATCTGTGTAGTAGTTTGATCTGTATCTGCACTTGGATTGAGCAATTGTGTTTAGGCAGAGAATTGCCTGGCATTATCTTATGACTCACTTGACAGAGCTTACCCCTACTTTTCATTACCTGAGAACAGATCATTACAAAACATACAAGTAGTATAATTTTATAGCAATCTATTTTGAACTGGCAAATTAAATATGAAGAAGAGAGGAAATGGAATGCAGCAAGCATAATGCTTTGAATTGCGTTTAAAAGAAATAGGAGTTTAGCAGAAGTGTGGAAGAAATTCCAGGTTAGGGAGCAGGAGCCTTTTCACTATCTTGTGACATGGCAGAACTAACTGCACAAACCTGAGCAATGCTGGAGAACCCTCTTGCTGGAAAAGGGTGAATATATGTGGGTGTCACAGGTGAAAAATATCTTAAACTGTGAAGGGTAATAGGTGCCAGATAACTGAGTGTATGCATGTGTGTTTCAGCAAAAGTCCAAAATTTCACTTTGGACGTTTCAAGCAGAAGCCTGCTGCTTGCTAACTGCAACTAGTACAAGTTGGCTCTAAACTTTCCCAAAACTTGGACTAAATAGCAGTGAAATGTCTCGAGCCCTCTGGGTACCAAAGAGACATGTCAGGACCAACAACTAGAATAATGATCATGCTTCTGCATATAAACTAGATTGGGAGAACCCTGCGCTTGGGATGCCTGTAAAAATAGGAGGCCGAAATGCTAGGGTTTCCAAAGAGAAAAAGTGGCTTTGGAGAGAAGAAGAAGGGCCAGGAAATAAGGCGGTGAGAATCCTGACTGGGGGAAGGGTGCTGGTAGTCAGAGGAATGTACAGAGATGGAAACTAGGAGATGCTCAGGGATTTTCACCAGTAATAGTCCAGAAGGGTCATTGGGAGCGGCAGGAATCCACAGAACTTCCCACCCAAGTTTCCTAGACCAGCAATGACTTCTCTACCAGATTGGAAGTTAAGGGCTAGAAAGGGTGGAGTTGGAGAGTAAGGGGGTGTAAAATAACTTAGGAGGCCAACAACTCAAATCTTTCTGGTTTTTAAGGCCAGTACACAGGTCCACTACTAGTTATTTTTTATTGTATCTCTCCTGTGGCAGTGAGAGAAGGACAAGGTGACCAACAGAAAGGCTTGAAAGCCAGGCTTGGGGATTTAGAGGACTGCATTTTTATTAAAATCTGTGAGGAATGACAAAACCAAATAGAAAAATTCATGACTGAAGCAAATCCTTAGTAACATTTCTTGGGAGAAGAATTAATTAGAGGCAGAAGAATTTTCTAGCCAAGCTTTTCCCATTCGGTTGGTTTGCAGAACCAGCGTTAATGAAGTGCACAGTTGTACCTAAAAGCGGGATCTCTCCACTGTCCCAGCTTTCCTATGGCACCATCTCACCTCTTGGTCCCTTTGCTTTCTACAGATAAAGGCCAACATACCTGCCAGCCCTAAAAGTGAAATAAAGCCAATTTTATGGGATACTTCTGAGATCTGTTAAGTAGTCCAGCTGGTTCAAGCATCTACAAGATATAGATAAAAACTATAATTAATAGAGGAATAGTAACAGAAGATGCTACAGAGACAGCCTTGAGCCTACAGTTTCATTACAAAGACACTCAACTTACCAGCAGGACAGTCAAAACTACCTGGAAGAAATTTATCCACATGGTTTCAGGTACTTTTCTTGCACATGGGTGCAGAAGGCATTTTTACAGATAAGAAGGTCTTTAGCCAGAAATGTAAGATGCCTTAGAGTGCTTTAAAGACCAGAAGGCATTTTTGGCACTTTGGCAGCTCTTAATTCAATGCTGGATGCCTTTGAATGAAATACAGTCTCTTTCAGAGGTGCATCAACCTTCCCAACAGCCTCTCAGCTCCATAGAAAGCTTTTCTTCCTTCATTCCTGTGACCTGGCTGTCTGCTCCTGTCACTGCCACCATCCTCTCTGCTGGAGCCACAGACTGCCAGCTCCTTGCTGCAGCTGTAACAGGAGGATTGCTCCAAGGGCAGGAGTCAGCTCCCAAGCTTCTTGGAACATCTCACCTCACACGGTCACTTCTCATGAGGGAAGACAGCCTGCAAGCCAGGAGCATGCAGTGCGGCAAGAACTATCCTGTCTGCCATATCCACACTGAATTAAAACAGAAACAATACTACCCACAGGGACCAGAATGTGGGAGTTCCACGTCTTTTGTTGTGGAGTCTTAAATATGCCTGTTTTACTTCTGTGTCCTCTTTCCCTGTGCCTTCTCTTTCACAGACTCATTCAGCTACAGTGGGAGGGTTTCAACCACCCCACTCCCCCCAAGCCTTATGTACAGCCTTCCTCCTGCAGGTTTGGAAAGGTGAATTTAAATTAAGTGAAATGAGTGGTGTGGCCAAGTGTGACCACAGCTGTTTTCTCTGTTTAAATTCATGTTGTAGTCCTCTCAGAAGAAGCTGTCACATGATTTTTCTGGAGCTTGGACAGGAATGTGAAGAAAATGAACTTGTTTGGAGAGGGAGAGGGTGGCAGAGGCGGCAGGGTGCAGAAGCAGAGTCACAACAGGGATCCAGGAACCGCAGGGAGGGTTGTGCAAGGGTAAGTGGCACACACGCAATTTTGCAGAGAGAGCCAGAAGCAAGGACACTGTAGGCCAGGGGAAGAATTGTGCAGAAATCTTTCTGCTTTGTTCTGTTTACGCTTCGTCAGTTGGAGATTTCTGCCATTAAAGATAGTGATCCTACTGTTGTTCTAAGAAAAAATTGCTTTAGAGAGGTTGCTAAAAGAAGCAGCCTAAGCAGGTCTATCACAAACCTCTGGCCTGCTCAGGGTCTCAATGCACTTAATGCCTATGTGGGTGCTCCAAGCACAAGGTACTGACCACAAGATTTAAGGTGACTGCAATTGCTGCTTGTTGTCATGGTTTAACCTCAGCCAGTAACTGAGCACCACACAGCTGTTTGTTCACTCATTCTGCCACTTCCCTCCACCCTCACCCTGGGGGATGGGGAGAAGAATCAAAAAAAAGGTAAAACCTGTAAGTTAAGAAGTGTTTAATACAGAAGTAAATTTCAAAAGTAACCATAATGATAATAATAATGATAATACCAATAATAATAATACCAATAATAATAATAATAACATAACAACAATGAAAGAGAGGTAGAGAGACAGAGAGAGAGAAATAAAACCCAGGAGAAATAAGTGATGCACAATACAATTTCTCACCACCCCACTAATCAATGCGCAGTCTGTCCACCAAGAGCAATTGGTGGCTCCTAGCAAACTCTCCCCAATGAATATTTTGGGCATGACATTCTTTAGTATGGAATGTGCCTTCCAGGCCATGTTTCCTCCCTTTTTTTTTGTGTACCTCCTCACTGGCAGAGCATGAGACACTGAAATGTACTGCTAGCTGCTGTCAGAGACTGAAAACAGTTCATGCCTTAAACACTGATCTCATTATAAAGAAACTACAACCAAAGAAGCCTCCCTGAAGACTGGGACTTTGGCCTGAAAGTCAAACTGTTGATTAGCATCAAGGGAAACCTATTGTTCAGTCATCTCAGGCTGAGGGAAAGGGATGCATCCCCAAAAGGCCAAAGTCACCAGCAGCACTGAGAATCATCCCCCGCTGAGTTTGGGGTGGGGGGAGAGCATGGCTCACAGAAGCCAGGTTTACACACTCTTCTCCCAACCAAGGGGGGAGGAGGAGGTTTTGGGTGCGTGGTGTAAGCTCTGGTCAGAGGAAATAAACACTCATCCCCCCTTTTAGACAAACTGACCCAGCCGTGGAACCCCCAACCCCACAGGCCACATCCACGGGACTTTCACATGAGAGGCAGCTGAGGGGGAGTCATAATCCATCAAAGACCCCCCCCAAAGTGCTCCCCAGAGGCTTTACACCACAGGACTGCACATGATGCAACAGATCCAGAGTCTGCTGTAAGAGACTGCCCCCCTCCCCAGGGGGACATGCCGGGACACTCCCACCTGGTTTGAGGGCATATATACCCATGGGATTCTACGCTTTCCAGGGGGACCTTCACCACCAAGAAGAGCAGCTGGAGAGGATCAACGGCATATCGTTGAGATCCACGGATGGTGATATTTTCCTTATTCTGTCCCAGTCATTCCCTTTCTGTCCCCCCGACCTATTTTCTATTTCTTTCTCTCTCTGTTTCTCTCTCTCTCATATTTACTATCAAATAAAACCCATACTATTGACTGGCATATGCACCTTAATTTGGGCAGAAGTATTTCTAAGAACCTCAATAATCGGATCATGACAGCTGTGAGTAATAGGTACTCAAACTTGGGGCACTTCTAATTGACCTGAGTTCTTACAATTGGAGATGTTGAAGATAACTGAGCAGATAGTTGGGAGGCTCTTGTTCATTTTAGCTAATGATACCAATAGCATTATTTTCAGTTCTTTTCATCTGCTTTGTCTATTCTTTCTTATTAAAGCCAATTAGAAAATTTTCTAACTGCAATGTATTATCTCTGATATAATTACCAGTAAGTCATGAATACCAGTCATATGACTGCTAATGAAAAGCTGTTTTGTTTCTTAAATTAGCTATCTTAATATTTTCTGTAGTAAATTTTCTTCCTTATTTTTCTAAATCAAGTTTAGAAAAGTGCAATAGAGCAGTAATGGGACAGGGGTGCTATAAAAAAATCCTAGTGAATGGAGTAATTGTAGCACTTACAACAGATGAGATGTTTGCAATTAATTTTACAGTTACTGCTCAAGACACTATTTTGGGAAATAAAATATTTTACTAACTTAAATTAATACTGTTTGTAGATATTTCATGTTGGACAACATTGGGTAAAAATTTGCTCTTCTGTTCTCCTTAGATAACTAAAGAATGCATGTTACTGCCACCTCATTAAACTAGTATCAGCTCTCTGATTTCACCTCCAATATTTTCCTAAACTTTTGTTTATATTTTTAATAAAGTTTGAGGTTAAGGTAAGGGAATCAAATTATAACTCTAAAAATGTACCAAAATATCAAAAATGGTCTTGCTTTTATTGAGAACACCTACCAAGCTTTAGGTTGTTATGTACCTCTAGTAAACAAAAGAGAGTGTATGATACAGCCACCGAGAATAGAAATTATTTTCTGGAGTAGTACTTCTTCTGTTAAATTTTAAGATTATCTCATCTTACAGGCAGACAAAAAGCCACCATGCACATGGACATGGTTATACCACAAGGGCTGAAGTGAGGAGGTTCACATGGTGCTAACTAAGATATAAAAAGTGAATGAGATGAGGAGTCTCCTCCACATGACATGTCATTCCCTGCCTGGAAACAGCCATCTCACTAAGTTGAATATTTCCCACAGTTTGTAGACCCAGCCAGTTTCCTCCAGGCTCCTGCAGTCCCCAGGCCAGCTGCAGAGAAGCAGCAGCAGCTATTTATCTTACCCATTCTGGAACTCAATGACACAAGAGACTCCCAGTTTTGTGAAAAAAACAGTGACTGGAACAGTCCAAATAGCGTTATCTGATACAACGGACACCCAAAATGTTTTCTAGGGTTTTATATTTTCTTTTAAAAGATAATTACTGAAGGAAACCCATCATACTGTGACTTTACCAGGTATGATTTTTAATCTTGTTCCTTTCTACCAAAAGTTAGCAGGACTGAAAGCCAAGGTTCAGTGTATAAGTATTACATACAAAGACTGCAGCTCTATTAAGATAAAAGTTCCAACAAGTGAAACTAGTTGAGGCTATTGCCTAAAGCAATCCCATCTGGCCTCCTGCTGAAGGTATATCTTCTACTGAAGAAAAACCACTATATGTGCTTTCTGCTTTGTAGCAATGCTTTTCATTTTAATCTAGCTGTATTTGTTCTTGTGCTTTTATTCTGAGCAAACAAAAATGAATTCTTAGCAATCTGGGAATATATTTCCTAATGCCCTGTAGCAAATACACTTTTTTCAGCGATACAGGCTACTGGAGAGGGAAAATGAACCCTTTATGTGGTAAGCATAGACAAGTAAAAATGGAAAAGTGCAAGGGATGTTTTCTGACCAAGAGTAATTACAGTGAATAGAAGTATTTTCTATTCACAGAGCAGGTAAGCTTAACTCCCCTTTTCTTCACGTTTGATCTAAAGCAGGAGCTGCAGTGTGTGATCTCCATGGGATTGAAGTGCAAGAAGGTCACTCATGGACTTGGCCTTAAGAAGAAGAAACAAGCTTTTGAAACTTGTTTACTGACCCACTCTCTGTGTGGGACATATATATAGTTTTAATGGCTCCATGTGGAAATGTGAGTTAGCAGATTATTTAGTACAGTTGTAGAAGCATCAAGTAAACCTTCATCAAAATATTGCAGGTTGTAGCACTACCATAAACCCTGCAGGCCCAATCATTAATGTGAAAGGCTACATTAACAATAATGGAGTTTTATTGGCCTAAGAAGGTGGCATACACAACTGGCATGAGATGATTTTTGTTGTTCTACTTCATGGTCTAATGCACTGAATATGAAACACAAACGGCAGTGGGGCTGGGAGCCAGGAACGGGGAATGCACTGCCTTGACTTGCATTACTGTGGCAGGGCATATCACGTCTCTCCCCAACACAAGCGGCCAGTGCAGATAGGAAAGATAACCCAGGAGAGCAAAGCCCAGCCAGTACCATCTCCTGGTTGCAAAAGGTCTGCCAGCTTAACAGATGTGGGAAGAGATAAAAAAATAGGTGACCAAAAAGCCTGTTTTTACACTATAAAAGTACTACAGTTTATCACAGAGGCAGAACTCTCTTACATGCTCCCTGGAAACGTGAGAGATGATTTCTTCCCGAAGCTTGGACACAACTTCGCGGTTACTTTTCTGGAAATTGAGGGAAAGGATTTTGATGTGTGCTCCTTCAACAATTTGGTGGAAACACTGGATCCTAAATTATACTATTTCTTAGCTAGCTGTAAAATTAATGGTACCTTTAACCCCATGCGTATAATACTAGTTTCCTTGTTTTGTCTTCTCCCTGTGTAGTAATTGTCTATTTTAAGTGTTATGTCTGTGAGTTTTGTGTCTATTAAATAAATAACCCATGCCATAATAGACTGAATCAGCCATTATTAAAGAATTTGCAAATGAGAGTGGGTTTTGGGGTGCTGGCCATCCCTGTACAGCTACGTGTCAAGTGTGACTGTAGGCTGACCTCTATGTCCAGCAAAGGATTTGCAATACTTCACGATAGGCACTTTGCCCCCTTTTGCAGTGCTCAGATTAGGCTGCCTATAGGTAAGGTGCACATCCTCGTTACATACCTCAAATCAGCTGCACTGTGCTATTTTTATGGCAGCTTTGCCTTTGAGGAGCAATTCACAGTGCCCTCAGTAAGCTTTATTTTTAGATAAGAAGAGAACACAATGCCTGTTTCTCATATTGCAGTTCAGTGGCTGGAACATCTGCCCAGGAGGTGGAAAACTCCTTTGGAGCCCAGTGCCATTGAGCTGAAATGTCTGAAACCCACTTCCCTGCCCTAACCATAGCAACTTGCAGCACAGGCAGAGGAGCTGAGGGCTTTCCTCCACGCCTCTCACTGTGACTATGTCACTGCAAAAAATCAAGAAGTCACAGGAACTCAGAAAACTGGAGCAAAAAAAGAGAAGGGGGCTTTGAGGCTTGGCAGTAAGCCCACCAGCAAGAGCAGGAATGAGTAGCAATGGCTCTTCCATTCTGCCATATTCACAACCTTCAGACAAAGCACATGAATCAGTCCCATGGACGTCAGAAAATGAAACAACCTGTTTGAAGCTTGGTCAAAATCTACTGTACGGACTAGAGGATAAGAATAGCTGACTTCACTTCCACTAGGTGGCTTTGGACACACTGTCTTATCTGTGTGTTCCTACAGTGCTGAGGGAAACTGTAAGCTACTGTAAACTAGACTCATTTCATGTATACTTGTTTAAAAGACACTTTTTGCTCAAAGGTGGTTAAAAGCCCTTCTACTTTATAAATAAAGAAATTCTGAAAATAATCTAGACCTCTTCTGTTGTTGCCTTATACTTCTTGAATGTGGTGAAGTAATTGCACAGCCAGAGGACAATTATATTTTCTTGCTATGAGAAATTCCATAATTTCTGACAATGAAGTTACTTAACAAGAGGTAATGCTGATCTGCCTGTGTGTCAGGTGTTTACACACAACTGTGTACTACTGTAGTCTGGTACAATTTATGGTGTTTGATTTAAGCAAATAGATCTATTTTACCCTCTGATTTTCTAGTACATGATAAATATATACCACTCTTGTATTACCATAAGGCTGTTTTCACAAAGTCAGGACAGTAAAGGGATTCATCTCGAGAAAGTGTTGCAATTGTGTTGCAATTATCAAAGCTTTCCGTTCCTTACACTGATGTTTTTAATTTTTATGTTTATTTTCAATGAAGGTTTATAGTGCTATTTTCATTTCTGTAATGACAGTCCCTCTAAATAAACAGGAAATAAAATGTGATAAAACATCAGTCAGTCATTTTCCGATAATTTCTTTGAACACTAGAGAACCTAACCTACATTATTCAGGTGCAAGGTAAGATGCAGTTAAATGTAACTGCTCTCCAAAATGCTGGACACAACTGTGACAGTTGTGTTGCTGAGGATCTTTGCACAATTCTTTATGTGCTCAGACATATGTTCATTTCTCCATTTATCACCTGAACTGGACATAAGCACATGTGGACTGGTTTTGCTCATTCATATAAATCAAGCAAAACTTCACCGGCAAGTGTTTTTAAATAATTTAGATTTGAGTTCTACTTTGGGAAGACCTGTGATTTTCAGAGTCTAAGAGAGGAATACTGTCATGTCTAGCCTGATGCACATCTCTCCACTGTTCCACCATTGATGTATCTCCTCTGTTCCATTATATATTAGTTTGAAAAGAAGCCAGTGGGAGATCACAAGTCAGAATTATAATTTAATAGGAAAATTAAAATAAATGCAATAGTACAAAAACATGGAGAGAGTCAGGATACAACCTGACACCCTGTTAGTCAAGGGTGGTGGTCGCAGTCCAGATGAAGCAGTCCTGTTGAAGCAGTGATCCTGTAGGAAAGAGTCTGGTCTTCACCTGACAGTCCAGTGGTAGCTCTTGTCCTCTGGGAACCCAGTAGGTAAGGGCGGCTTGTGCTGTTCCAAACCCCAGATTATATCCCGATGGGAATGCTTGGCTCCTCCCTCCTGGGCAGAGCATCTCACAATGGGATGATGTAATTCTGTGAGGCATGTGTGGGTCCTTGATTGCCCATTAAACAGAGATAGCCCTCAGAGGGAGTTATCAAGGATGAGTCATTTGGAGATAACGAACACTGCCCCACCTGCTTTAACAGTTTGTGAAGATGATAATAGAATACATGCTTTTGGTTACATCTTACATTGTAACCTGGGACACATTATCTCCCTGAGACAAGATTTTTAAAGGCTTTTACCCTACTTGTGTTTTGAAGTGAAGTTTCTGAAGCTGTATAAAGACGCACTTGAAACTGAGAAGTTTTGATTCTGGTTTGTAGATTGTTGTCTGCTCACAATTCTGGCTCCAGCAGAACAGTCTCCTCTTTTTCATGGATGGCACAAATATTCAAATATTTTTTATGGTGCATCTAGATCATTTTCACTGAAATTAACAGCTATATTTACAGGATAACAAGTAAAAAATATCTTGTTCAAAAAACCACTCAATTACCTCCTTTGGTATTTCCTATAACTTGATAAATGTTGAGCATTTTAACCAAAAATTTGTAATTACAATGCACTTTAAATTCATAGTTGAGTTGAATTTGTACATGGAACTTCCTTTAGTAGAGTTGTCAAAATGCTCTGGTTTTCAGCTCTTGAGTATGTGAGTTAGGGGTTTCATGTTTCTGGAACTCCCCGTGTACTACGTATACTGTTCTTTGTCACTGATTCATATCATGATTGTTGTTGGCCATGAACTCTGGAGATATGCTCTGACAACCTTACCATTGATTATATTATATACATCAGATTTTTACTAGTCAAGGAACACTTGAATCTACTCAAAAGGAGAAAAGATACTGGAAAAGTTGAAAATTACCTATAAACCAGAGGTTCTGGAAACTGATTTAAAATACAGTTTTGAATGGTATCTTTGTTTGGATGCAAATAAACATTTGTGAAATTGTTATTACAGTTTGGAGAAAATCCAAGAGTTTCTTTTGCACTATTATGTATTTATACTGGTAAATGTGGTATAAGAGCTGTGGCCCATGCATTATTCTTGGCTCCCTGGGAAATCATATTTTGCTGAGGCAGGAGTACAGGACTGCCTCTGGGTCCGAGTAGCCTCTCGATTTTCTGCAGGAACATGAGGAACTCAGTGGGCTCAGTCTACAGAAACCACAGGTGGGCCATCTACACTATGATATTATAATACAGTAGCGTACATCAGCGTGAAAAGGGAGAACCAGCCAATCCCTTCTAACCTCATCACTAGTGTTATGCTATGGTTTAATTTTTTCCATGAAAAAAATACAATAAACTCAAAATTATATCAACTCATTGGTAGGACACATGAAGCATTTGCAAGTCCAAAATGACTCTGCAAAGCTGTAGCTGCTTGTGTAAGCAGGATTAGAGTCAGATATACGATATGTGGTAATTAATGCATGCTAAATGGTCAGGCATTGGAAGAGGCTGCCCAGGGAATCACTATCCCTGGGAATGTTCAAAAGGTGTGTGGATGTGACACTTGGGGACATAGTTTAGTGGTGAACATGGTGTTGCTGGATTAATGGTTGTACTTAGTGATCTTAGAGGTCTTTTCCAACCTAAATTAGTCTCTGATTGTGTAATTCTATAGACAAATGCCTATCAGGTACCCAGGATGCATGGCTGAACTTTGTCATCTTTGGGACTGAGCTGGAAGAACACCCAAGGGGAGATGTGAGGGAGGACTCCAGGCAGGCGCTGGTGCCAGCATGGTAGAAGAATGGTGCCTGTTGGACCATCTCAGCAGAGAGGTGGCAAAGGGGACTGCTGGAGGCTGCTCTGAAAAGCCAGCTTGGGAATCCCGCATGAACATAGCAGATGGTTTTGTTGAATGCAATTGTACCGCCTTTACCATATTTCTGCATAAAACTGACCTTTTTTTTTTTCTTAAATTATAAAAAATTGCACATACGCAAGGGATTCCAAGTGCCTGAGTCTCCAGCAGTAGCCATGCTGCCATCTGAGACACTGTTCTGTTAGCACAACCAGTGCAGCCTAGGATACTTCACCTCAAAGAGGAATGATTCTTGACCACTGCAAAAGAACATCCCAACAGCTTGCTGTCATCACAATGGTTTTGCTGAATCCATACCTGCAGTTGAAATGAAAAGCATCCCTATGCCCTCTTGCTGGCTACATGAGCAACAGCAACAACGTGCTTGAGATCTTCCGCAAATATATGAGTTATGTAGCTGTGTGCAATTGTCACAGTGTCCAAGGATCTTCCACACACAATCAATGGCCAGTGTCATCCTCCAAACCCCACAGGGGCTCTGGCACTTCTTGGGGTCAGTCGTGATGTTACAGCTCTTGAACTGAACAGTCGTGATGTTACAGCTCTTGAACTGAACAGCAGTTTCTAATGCATGCTGTCCTCATAACAACCAAATCAAGAAATGAAACTGCTGGCTGTTTACTATAATTTCCAATTTTGAACAAGTGTTCCCTGCCAAATATCTGCTGGGTTTTTACAGCAGTGGTCTGTTGGACCCCAAAAATAACGCGTAAAATATGATGTAGGCACTGCACTATCGACTACATCCCTTTTCTCAAATAGTACAGCCTTTTGCTAGGCAACCATGAAAGTGTTCTCAAATGCTATGCTGCTGTGGTTAACTCTGTATTTTCTTTAAAGATAGCATTTAGGCCATTTCTGTTTTGGCTGAGTCAGCGCCCTCCGGAGTTACATGTCACTGCCAAGGGGAATGCAGCACATGCAAAGTTCACTGATAACAGATCTCTTGAGGCTTCTGGTTTGGCTTTAGGATCGAGAAAGAAAGTTCAGAAGGCACAATGTTTGAAACAAAGCTAGCTTTGCTTTTGTCTCTAGAGAATAAGATCACAGCAGATACAAACACAACTGAATGTGCACTAAACCAACTGAAACCTGCTCCATGCCTATTTCTTTAAAACAGAAGCGTGCTGTGCTAAAGTCCCACAGGACACTCTTCCCTGTAGCAAACAACATTTTCAATTTCCTATTGATTCCTTACCAAAGGATCTGCATACATATACAGACCCCAGCAAAAAAGGAAAGGATATATGCAGGAACCATCCAAAAGATACAGAATGGTTCCAGACTACTTCAGTGATTTCAAGCAATATGTGTCTTTTATTTCTATGAGATGTCCTTGATACTGTTACTTGTTGGTTTCAACCAGAGAAGCGGGTTAGTAAATTCGTGCATGTAGTCCTGCGTCATAGCAAGATTTGTTCGTGCACGCTATTACACTTCTTTAGAAAGTCAGGGAATCTTGGGTAATGTTAAAATGTCTTCAAGCAGAGCGCCAGAAGTACCAAGGAGATCCAATAAAATGTAAAATAATTTTTTGTGTATTTTACCTGAAAAGGAGTTTTTTGAGACATGAATACTATATGTGCACACACACATATATATGTTTGTAAATACATACTTCTATATGTAGTATGCATTTATGAAGTATGTTCTATTGCGGTTTACTAAAAGCCAGTCAATTGATGAAATTACTCTAGTGGAGTCAAATAGCCTCTCTGAGAATACAAAAATCTTTCAGAGGCAAGGCAGAGTCTTCATGGTGTGATGTACAGGGTGTGCTGAGGTCTGCTGATATGTCAAGTGCTGTTTCCCACCATCCTTGTGCTCCTCGAGTTGTGCTGTATACAGTATGGAATTTCCACACAAGAAAACGTTAGGTGCCTTGATGCCCTTTACTTCCTGAAGACTGAGGTCGTTTTTTCTTGATTACAAGACACAGCACTGCAGTGCACATTATAGAGCTGATCTTAGGCCCTAAACTTCTTGAGGCAAGGAGTCCTGATACAGGCACAGAGTTCCTGCCTTTGTGGTTCCCCAGGCAAGAAAACACAGGTGTACAGGCAGAGCCTGTATGCAGGTCTATCTCCAACTTCGGATGCAAACAGGGTATATGTGGGGACCAGGACTAAACCACGTACTGTGGATTGCAATTGCAGTGCACTCTACAATATCTGAAAATGCAGATACTGTACAGGCAGGAGGTGCCTCTAGGGACACTCGTGATTCAGGGCATCACAATAGGAGTTGATTTCTAGCTTTAGTGCACTTTTAGTGCACTTAGTATTCACCAAAAGGTTTTACTTTTAATTGTATGAGAACCTACATTCCTAACCTAGGTATATTCATTTAGATAAACAACCTTTCCTTTTCCATCCAGTGAGGAAGGAAAGCAGAATCTGGTTAAAAATCACAGTTATGTAGGATGACGTCAGCGTTAGCAGCATTAGAACTGAAAAATTTCAAGCATTTGTCTTGTTGGCATTTATATCGAAGTTTGTTTGCCATTTGCATTTCTTTGTATTTCACTCTGAGTCTAGGATTAAAATGCACACTGAAACTTAGCTGAATCCATAAAGCATCCACTATAAAAATTCATGCTCAGTCAGAAACTTTGCAAAATTTTAATGAAGCCATAACTAAATTCAAAGTTGA
>WEIT01022406.1:14828-31173 GCA_013389985.1 Dryoscopus gambensis
GCCATAACTAAATTCAAAGTTGAGTTAGCTGCACTTTGTTATTTTGTAATGAAAGTTCTGTGCAGCCCTGCTCAAATGGAGAGGACTGCTGCTGCTCCTGTGATTAGTAAACATGGGAGACACGCTGAGCCAATGTCTCCCTGCGGCATTCTTACTGAAGTCAAAGTCACCCTCGAGATGAATTTGACCTGTTGAACTCAGTGCTTTTAGAACTAATAGCATAATTTCTTCAACATACAGCTACAAGGAAAAAGACTTGCAACTTGAAGGCCGAGTTGTATGAATTCAGTTTAACAGTGTGGAGAAAAGGTGTGGAAGACAAATCTGCCACAAACCAGATTAAATTCTGATTTTCTGAAACACTGGCTGAACCGCCCCCCCACCCCGCCCCACCTGCTTAATCTGAGGCAGAATCAGAAGACAGGACAAGGAGGCCAGTGTTTATCTAGACCAGCAGGTTGTCCACGAAAACTTCCATGAATCATATCTTGAATTTTCAGTAACTTTTGTTGTTGTTGCAAGGTCACAAAATCAAATGTTTTTGAGCCTGTGGAACCTTCTTATGGGAAATTATTCTTTGTTTTGATGACAAAAAAATTGGTTCTGTATTTTTAAATTGGTTTAAGTTGAGCAACTTACTCTTCTCTCAACCCCAATTTTTCAGTGTAACAGCTAAACCAACATAATTAATAATTTATGTAAGAGGTTATACACCACTGGGGTTTTTTTAACACAAATGATTGTATTTTGAACATCCCACTTTGAACTATTATCATTCGGATTTTTTTAGTTGATGTATCATCAGTAATTTTCCTGTGGGTTTTCTCTGAATGCAGAACCATAGCATTTGTAGTCCTAACACCTGCAAGTCTTTAAATATATGTATGGCAAAGGAACTTGGGGGCTATTTTTGTTTTTAGTAAAGCTTCACTAAACTCACAATCTAAATGAAATGTGCATTTGGAATGTCTGGCAGCAATAAAAGTGAGTTTTTGCAAATGCTATCCCTGAAATACAACTATTGCCTTGAAAAACAGATTATTTATTTTAAGAAATTTAAAGGAACCCCAAAACAAACCAAAAAAACCCCAAAAATATGGGAAAGTCTCAAAGAAGACTCAGAAAGATGACATTTCCGTATTTTTTAGATATTCATCTGTCATATCAAGGTGACATACAGGTCATGCACTAACACTCTTCTAATTTTCATTCTTTGAGTACAATTGGCCTTATTTTTCAGGGGTATTAACACCAGAAGTAGTCACAGAAAACAGATGCGTTTTCTTGAAGTGCCAGTCATGAGAGAGCAAAGTCTGCAAAGATTGGAAATAGTATAAAAAGGTATCTTTTTTTCAGCTCATACTATACTCTATGGATTCTTCAAAATTATTTCTGTACAACTTTCCAGGAATATAGGAATGGCAGAACTTAGAAATGTTAGTGTTGAGTAAGAAATCCTGGCCAGCCTAAGGGAAAGCTTCAGGACAAAGTAGATAAAGCTGCTCAGTAAATACTTGTATCTGGAGACAAAGGAAATCAGGAGCAATTAAAACAGGCGTGACTGAGCAAGCATCCTTGAAAGGATGACCTTGAATTTCTTTTATGTTTGCTGGAATTTATTGGCCAGGGTGAAAGAGTGTGTGTTATTTTGCTGGATTCCATGGTATCCTGGAGAAAAAGCAGATGTGATCCACCATAAACATCTGGCGAGGATAGAGCAACCAGCCTTTTTTAGTGTGTAGGATTGTTAAATAAAGAGGCCCTGCCTATTTACAGAAGTTAGCCTTTTACTGTATACGGGATAATCATACCAATATCTTTCTCCTCACTTCCTTTAATTGTTTCTACTGCATGTGTTCTGGAGTTGGACTCCATTGATCTGCATATATCCATCAGACCACAAATGCTATGTTCCAGTTCTTGTACTGGATGGACCATTGTGGCTGGATATGGAAGACGGAATTGAATGCAGCCCAGTTCTCAACATTAGTTCAGCCAGTTCAAACGTGTCCTTTTTATAAAGCATAATCCATGGCTAAATCAGCAGTGAGAGACTTACTAATGACTGTGTATTATAAAATGAAAATAAATGTAACATATATGTGATTTCTATGTACATAGAGAAGATATTTTAGAAAAGATAATAATTCACTTTCAGAAGCAAATTGACAAGAGTAACAAACTGGTTGGTTTTTTAAGACCTTTCTAGCATATTTGCATTGCTTTTAAACCACAAAAATGGTAATCTTCTGCAGAAGAGAAAAAAATGTGATTTTACAAAGGGACACATAATCATAGTGTTATTTTATGAAACTATATTACATTGTAATCAACTGGAAGAGTTAGCAGGTTTTAATGCCAAGTGTGTTTTCTTATGATAAACACTTGTCAATATAACACTATCTCGTGCCTGCTATATCTTGTTTCCACCATGACCTTTCAAACCACATGCATGTTCTTTTCTCTCCCTCTGAGAAAACCTTAACAACATTCTAATCATCATGAAGAGCAATTAACTGTCTTCAACCAGCTGTGCTACTCAGCTCATCTGGGAATGGGAAAAAACCTGCTCCTTAGCGCAGATCCGCCTACCCAGGCATGGCAAACGAGGCTAGTGCAGAACAGTTTTAACTATGGAAAACTGACACTCTCACAAAGTTTGGAAGCTTTGGGTGAAGAGCAATGGTATCTCTTCTAGTAAAGAGATGCCTCTTTCCTGCTTGCTCTACAGTCTCTGTAAGATAATGTATTAGTTTTAATAATGCGCTTTTTAAAGGTCAGCATTTGAAGAACAGCACTTATTTGTTGACATCACTGCAGAAAGTAGCCTTGCCCTCACTGAGCAAAACTTTGTGGCAGAGATATTTTCTGATTGCTGAAGAAAGAGAAATAACTTCTTGAATGTGCAGTTGCTGAAAGGGCACTGCAGAGACTTTCCGAAACAGTAGTTGGAAATTAATTGTATCAAGCTGTATGTGGCTTCTTTCTTTTTACAAATCTGGGACTAAACTGTGTTATGTATCAGTCCTAAAGCTCTTGCAGTTTTTTGTCTATTAGCAAAGGAAACAATAGAAAACATGGAGCAAGTAAAATTAATCTGTATACAGAATGCTTTCATAAATACAAAGATGGAGGCAAAATTAGTAGTTAACATTTGATAGATGTTTTTTTGAGGTGCAAAATAAGATTAAAAAAATCAAACGGACCATATGCTCTTTCCTGAAATCATTAGGGATTTTGCTCTGTATAACTGGAAGTATGCATAAAAGAGGTGTACCTTCATTTTTAACGTATGTACATTTCAAACAAGAGAAGTACTTTTTGTTTGTTTTATGTGGTCATTTTAATAGCTGCTCTTAACTGCCTTGCAGATTGCTCAGAAATTTATTCTAGCTAAACAAAATGTCTATGATATGCCTAATGAAAATTCAAATATAATCACTTTATAATGGGGCAGTTCCTACACAAACCTTTTGGATTTCCTTGAAAAATAAAATCTTATTTTGTTTTGTTTTGTTTCTCATTATTTTTACATATATACTGCTAGAAAAAAAATTTGTGATTAACACAATTTTCACAAATATCTGAATTACGCTTTTGTGAATCAGAACTAAAGAGCTGATGGGAAGTGTTGACTACTTTCCTTCGAGTCTGAATCTTTGTCAAATTGCTGATTTTTTAAAAATCAGATCTTTGTTTACCCTCATGCTATATATTTTCTAAACATTACTTTTTTTACTGTAATTTTCTCAGAGATAAATGACACATTATGACCCATTCTAATGTGTAAGCCAAGGTGCCTACAATTTAGTTCTTGGAAAACTCAAGTCACTTTTCTTTAGCAGCCTAACTATGGGTTTAAAACAGACATATCTAGTGTTTTTGAGTTCAGTCCAACCCTTTGTGTGCATGCATTAGAGCAGGAGGCCAGGTGCAAAGTATTCACCAAGTGTCAGAATCCACCTTCCATTAACTACTGAAGATCAAACTGCATGTCAACTAAATTAAGAATAAGATTAGCAGTAGGTAAGCTAAAAAAAAATCTTAGTATAAATTCCAGTGAAATTTCAATTTAGGGGATCTCCAAAGAAACAATTTTAAAAACTGGGGAAAAAAGCAAATTAAAAAAAAAAAAAAAGAAAAAAGAATGAGGCGTAGTTTAACACAAAGACGCAGGAAGATCCACATATTATATGTGGTACACAGAGAAATCTATTTATTACATGGGAAACTAAGAGTAATTATAGAAGTCCTTAAATTGTTTAAAAGGAGGGTGGCAGGTCAGTTGCTTATAATTTTGCTATATTGAAAAAGTTGCTGCAGGATTTTTTTTAATATTTGACTGGATTTTATTAGGAATATTTTTAGTGAAAATAGCAGAGCTGCTTCTGAGACAAATGGATCTTCAGCAGGATCTGTTAGAACACCTGAGTTGTACAGAGTCAACAGGATGAAAGAACCACTGATAGCCAGAGGACAAGCTCTGTCTCCTTGAACAAATGGAACTTAGCAACGTTTAGGAGGCTTGAGCAGAAAGCACCGTATTCCCTGCATGCTGTGGAGAACAGCTCTGCCTCTCAGTGGATGAAGTGTAGCAGCCATCTGCTTGGCCAACTGAGCTGATGGCCTGTAGAAGAATTTGCTCAGGTTAGAGAGTCATGGTTACATGGCTGGGAGCTGTAACAATTCATATCCTGTGTGGGGCGAGGACATGCTCACTGAGGAGACATGAGGATAGCTAAGGATGAGACAAAGCCTGTGGACAGTCAGCTGCATAAAATCCACAGGCTGGTGCTGGTAGAAATGAAAGGCTTCTTGATTGTATATATCTAACATCCGTACTCCAAGAGAGTGTCAGATAAAAACCCAAGAATCCTTTATTTTTGAGACTCTTGTGTGCAAGAGACTGTATCTTTATTTCCTTCATGGACAGGCAAATCTCAGTCTGCGTTTTAGGCGGGTGAGGAAATGAGATTTGACTGCATGAAGGAGACTACACTAGATCACTTTGGTGTGAGCAGAAATATGTCTTTTTCCTACTTTTGGAATCCCTTATTACATTCAGTAAGTCATTCTAAATATCAGCCCATCACATTAACACAAAGCAAAATAGTGGTTGGTTCTCTTCAGCCCTGTACAGAGAAAGATTCTGCTTTCACCATGGAAGTGCCCTGTGTGGCATGAAACAGTAACAGGTCTGTAAAATCCCAAACTGAGACAGCCAATACATTTGCCAGTGCTTGGCAAATGGCAGTGTGCTTCTACCCTTATGGAGCCTGGGTAAATTACAGACTTTGGATGTAGCTCATGGTTCAGGATAATGCAGAAATCTGTGACATAAAGGTGGAATAAATTCTTTTGCTGATGATTTAGAAAAGTGAATGTGAAATCTTTGGAAAAATTGTGGAAGATCCAATTCCTTGGTTACAAACCAAAGTCCCTGGGTGAAGATCTGTTCTGCTTTCAAAGGATGCTTTTTGGGCCTGGATGATCCTCTTTCAGAAGATTGCATCCTCTTTATAGATTGCATTCTGGCTAGGGATACTAGTCCATGAACAGCTGCCCCCTTAGACAAGGATGCGGTCTGTACCTAACATGATGAGTATCCCTTGTAATGGCAGTAAGCATAGAGCTGCTATCTAGGAAGCACAGCTCTCACTGTCAACATGATTTATGTGCTGCTCTTCTTTGTGAGATAGCTCTTTTCTGACTCAGTTGCTGACTTACATCATTGTGCAATCTTGAGAACAAAAAAAAAAAGAGGGTAGTTTTTTTCTGGGTGTTGTGAGACTAATTTAGACAGATTATTTGGATCCCTATTTCCACCCTTGCTTCCCTGGAATTAAACTTCGTTAGAGTCCCAAAAACATTAGTTTAGAAGGTGGCCTGAGCATACACAATGAATACACTCTACACAATTAATTGTTCAAATGGACATAAACAAAAGAGAAGTGTCAGAAATATCAGCAAGCAGTTTCCACGCTGCTGGAAGGAGTACTGAACACATTTGCTACAGCATGAGGAGGAAATATTCAGCAATTGAGAAAGCCTAGCAGGAAAATGGCCTATTTAATTACTGAAATTCAAGAAGCATCTCCTGAATAATTAGTTTGTCCATTGATCATGGATTATGCATTGCTTTAATGAATTTCTTCAGCAAAGGGAACAAATGGCAGATTTCTAAAATGCAATCCATTGTCCAAGATACATCTCAGGATGACCCACAAAGGGCATTTTGCGGCAGACTGAAACAACCTATTATAGAATCATAAAATGGCCTGGGCTGGAAGGAACCTTAAAGATCATGTAGTTCCTACTCCCCTGCCATGGGCAGGGACACCTTTCACTAGACCAGGTTGCTCAGGGCCCAATAAAATCTGGCCTTAAGCACTTCCAGGGATGGGGCATCTACAGCTTCTGTGGACAACCTGTTCCAGTGCCTCACCAGTCTCACAGTAAATATACCTAATCTTCCTAATATCTAATCTAAATCTAGTCTGTTTCGGTTTGAAGTCATTCCCCCTTGCCCAGTCACTATATGCCCTTGTAAATAGTCTCCCTCCATCTTTCTTGTAGGCTCTCTTCAGGTACTGGAAGGCCTCAATTAGGTCACCCCAAAGCCTTTTCCTCTCCAGACTGAATAACTCAACCCTCTCAGCCTCTCCCCTCAGGAGAGGTGCTCCATCCCTCTGAACAACTTGGTGACCTCCTCTGGACTCGCTCCAACAGGTCCATGTCCTTCCTGTGCTGGGGACCTCAGAGCTGGATGCAGCACTGCAGATGGCATCTCACCAAAGAGAAGTAGAGGGGCAGAATGCCCTCCCTCGACCTGCTGGCCAGACTATGTTGATATGCAAGGTGCCACAATGATGGGCTCTAAAGTCTGACTCTCCCAGGCAGATTCAGATTTTATGTGCAGTGCACATGACTTGAAAGATATGAACAAAAGGAAGCTGTGACTGCATGTGAGAAGTCTCACTGAAGGCAGAACAGGCACTTGGCCTGGATAAAATCTTAGCCTGTGGCTCCCCAGGACAGAGTGTAAAGCTTGGTCCAAGACAAACAGTATGACAAAACTCTGTGTTCTTCACTGCATCATTCCATGTTTTTTGGTTCACCTAGGGTGGAAAAATACCTGTAAGTAAGAAGGAGAAGAAACATATGCTTGAAGCAAGGCTGAACATGTATCAGACCAGATCCTTTACAGCATGCAAACAGAGATTAGCTTTTCACGTTGAAAGCAGTCACCTCTATTGGGTACTTTGTATGGATTAGTGCTTGAGAAACTAAGGATGCAGATGATCTGGATTTATTTTATTTATTTTTAGACTGTATCTGGTTTGTATCACCTTGAGGTTTTGCTCATTGATTGGTGAGATTTGCTTAGGGGGAATGAAAAACTGGAATAAGAAGTGACTGCAAGCACAGAACTGTAGACGGTTCACAGTGTGCAAAAAAGTGCTAAAGCGGAAGAATGGTATTGCTAAATGAGGACAACAGAAGAGGGATAGAAAAAGAAAGAAATCGGCTAAGGATAGTGTTACTAGCTGAGAGAGTAAGGGTCTTTTTAATTTAGCAGTTGAGGTGGGACCATGGGTACAACCCATGAGATAGGTCCACTTTGTACATAATAATAATAAGTGTGCAGAGATGATTTGTAATAGAATCTGTGCATGCAAAAGCATGTTGGGGCTTCTTTGCAGTTGAAGTCTAACAAAAGCTTTATATGAGATAATTTAACCAATGTTTCCTTCAAGCTGACAGCTGGTTTGCTTTCCCTTGAGGCTATGATACATTACTTTTTTCTCCTCTTGAGTCGTGTCAAAAAAAGCGCCAAACCACGTAAAACCTAAGTTGCTTGTATTATCACTTGAAGTAAGTCCTTTCCTTTTCATTCTTTTCTTGTCTCCAATGGGAAATTACAAGCAAAAACACCCCTTCACAGGAATAAAAAAAGGACTATGAATCATTAAAATCTTTTAAGGAAGCTGATTTCTTACTTCAGCAGTGACTTACCTGTATCATCTCTGTTGATGTAATTTTTAAAGTCTCTGAGAAAGATATAGCCAATCTTTTTCTGAAGCAATACTAGTCCATGGACATGTGTGTAATGTTAACTTTATCAACAGTGGTCATAATTGATTGATTCCTCAAAATAAATACATTTTGTGAGGATGGGAACACAATAAATGATATATAAATGCAGCTCATTTCACAGTACTTTTATGCAGTAAAAAGGACTATCCGTAAGCATCCTCAAAAATACCAAATGAATGAATTCCTATATTGCTTGTCAGACAGAAATACTCCTGTTGCATTTCCACTCCTGGTTTTAAAGAACCTTAGAATGTGGTCTAAGCACATAGAAAGAAGAAGAAACATCAATTGAATAAAAAAAAAAAGAAAATAAAATGTTTCCTAATATGTAAAAATAGAAAAGTGTAATCTCTACTAAAATCTTTGGCACTTTCTTTTATCTCTTTAGACAATTTAGAACATTTTATTTGGACTCTGTAAGGCCTCTAACAGGATACACCACAGTATCTCTCTCTCTAAATTGGAGAGAGATGGATGGACTGTTCAGTGGATGAGGAATTGGTTGGATGGTCACATCCAGAGGGTAGTGGTCAACAGGTCAATGTCCAAATGGACATCAGTGACAAGTGGTGTCCCTCAGGGGTCTGTATTGAGACCAGTACTGTTGAGTATCTTCATAAGTGGCACAGACTGAGGGATCGAGTGCACCCTCAGCATCTTTGCAGATGACACCAAGCTGAGTGCTGCAGTGGCACACCTGAAGGACAGAATGCCATCCAGAGGGGCCTGGACATGCTCGAGAAGTGGCCCATGGGAATCTCATGATGTTCAGTAAGGTCAAGTGCAAGGTGCTGCACCTGGGTCAGGGCAACTCCTGGTATCAGCACAGGCTGGGGGATGAACAGATCCAGAGCAGCTCTGCTGAGAAGGACTTGGGGGTGCTGGTGGATGAAAGGCTGGATGTGAACCGGCAATGTGCATTTGCAGACCCATATCCTGGTCTGCTGAAAAAGCAGCATGACTGGCGGGTCCAGGGAGGTGACTCTCCTGCTCTACTTTACTGTGGTGTGGTGATACCCCACCTGGATTTCTGTATTCATTTTTGGGATCCTCAGCACAGGAAAGTCAAGGATTTCTTGGAGCAAATCTAGAGGATGCCACAAAAATTATCAGAAACCTATAGCTCCTACAAACATAGGCTGAGAGAGTTGGGGTTGCTCAGCTTGAAGAAGTAAAGGCTCTAGGAAGACCCTATTGTTGCCTTTCAATACTTGAAGGGGACTTTCCAGATAAGTTGTTCAACTGAGTATACACCATGATAAGTTTTTTTTGCTCATTTCAGAGTAAGCTCAATTGTAGCTCTCTTAAAACAAGGACTAGAATCACAATCAGTTACCATTGCAGAGCTGGGAGCTCAGATATGGGAGATGCCTCTACCTTTGAGTGCTTAACAATATATTAACATATTAACTCAAAATAAAGACACAGGTTAATTAATCCATCATTGAAAATGCTTGACCTTAATTGTCTGACTTTGCTCTGTGAGAGTATAAGATTACTTAAGGACTGAAATACATCTGAAAAATGCTTTTCAAAGTTGTGCACTGTCTCTTCACTGCTAATTTTTGGTTCTCAGTACTTAAATTCTTGTGCTGGTAATGTCCTCCCAAGAGGTGTCATACTGAAAGGTACTATTTGTCCACATTATTTGGTTGTGAGAGTCACAACCAAATGCTAGAGTAGTAAGGACAAGAAAGCCTGACAATGTGAACCGCAAGCAAAGTAAGGCTCAAACCTGAACATCCACTTTGGCATACGCAGAGCAGCATGCCCTCATTTAGCTCTGCATACCAAACATGACTTTGGGTGCTGCATCTTGGGTCAGGTAGAGTCTTGAGAAGGGAGGGTGCATCTTGTGTGACAGCACCTGAGAATCGGAAGGACAGAAACATCCCATGTGGGGAAAGATAATTTCTTTACCGGTGTTCACAGCGTGGGATCCTGAGGGAAAATTTTAGCTTCCACAGCAGTTAAAATAACCTATCAATAATAGAAATTAACCTGCTGTTTGTATTGCCATCTGAACATACTAACATCTCTCAAGCCACTGCTTTATTCCACTGAAATGTTACTCTCTTGTTTCACCACCAAATTTTATTTCTTTAAAAAGGCTAAATTTCTCTGGCAAACGACTTTAAACATAAATTCAATTTCTGTTCAAATTCCTTAAGATACTGTAAAACCCACTCTTTAATGAGCATACAAACCTTTTCAGGGTGTATGACTTGGGAATTCTTAAAACATCATCATAAAATTGAGTTACACAGCCAATAAAGTTTCTGTAAAAACAAAATGCATTATACTCCTGGTCTGGATTGAATGTGACACTAATTGCAGACACGATTGCTTCTGGCCCATTGCCTCAGGGTGCCTTTGTTTTAAAAGTGATCTCAAAAGACAATAGTGTCTTCAGACTAGGGAAACTGGGATTTGAATTCCTGGTAGAAGACAGACTATCCTTTGGAATTCTTATTCTAAAGAGGAATAGAAGACATCTCTAAGTAATCCTAAAAGGAGACCACAGTTAATAATGTTTCAACAATCTCAAAAGAAGTTAAAAAATATAGTTGCAAAAATGTCAGAAATTCTCAGAGTTATCACAAAAAACTGTCATTGATAGATTTGTTATAGAAACCTGAAACTAGATTTTAACAAACTGACAGTTTTATATTAAAAATAACCCTCTCTCATCTTTTCTACCTTTTTAATAATCCTTTTAACTGATAGTGAGATTTCCAGTCGAGGCTTTCCAACTTTACAGATATCACTCATTATTTATATTACTGTGTTATATGACTGAATACATCCATACGTTTATGTACATGCACATATATAGACATATACATAGATATATGTACAGTCATATGCATTTGTATAAAAACTCACACCAAGGGTTTCCAAACACTCTGGGCCTATAAACCACAGTTAGCCCTCAGATTTATCAGCCACCTGCATTTTATATTTTTAATCAAACCAATCATGAACATTGCTGCTTAATAAGGAATCATGGACCCATTGTAGACTGCTAATCCCCGCCCTTACAAAACAAGAGTGTACTATGGTCTGGGTTTAAAAGAATTGCAATATGACTGAGCCAGAATTAGGAATTTATTTACAATTATGAGATAATTCACAAAGTTGGTGTCATTTAGCAATTTGATTGATTGACTAAATTTAGGAAATACGTATTCTATTCTGGGCAAAATTTTGGACAAATCACTTCCTTGTCTTTTATCTGATAACGATTTTGATCTCTTTCACAAAGTGATTTGAAGTCTACTAAACACTGAAAAAGCATTATTTAGCAATAAGTTGGGACGCAGATGTTTTTAAAGACAGGGAGACTATATTGCATAACAGAGTCAATAACCATGCCTCCTTTTTCCTCCTCTAAGACTTCCTATTTAAACATGTCTACGGTTTCCTCTCAGAAGTTCAGAAAAAAAGATTCTAAATTTGCCAGATCAAGTTTTATGAGCTGCACACATTTAAAATTAAGTAAATTAGGTATGTTCTAAAATGGGTTTTTAGCACCAGCATTCAAGATTAATTGCTAAACTTCCCTCTGTAATGTTGACTGTAGCTGAATAAGAATTCTTGAGAACTAGAAATGCATTAATAACTTGGGAGAATAAGCCTCATGTAATTATGAAAAAAATGCCATATTTTAAAACAAAATTTGATGCGATAAAATATTTTGAGATATAAATTTTTTTTAAATTCTTTGAAAAGCAGTCATAAAATTGTTGCATTTCTCAATAACGTGTCTTTCTCCTTCTCCCAGGCCAGAAGTATTTTAAAGATTATGACATTCAGTTCTCAAAAGTTTATCCAAGCACATTTTGACAACAATTTATTTCAAGAACTTTCAACTAAAAACAATGGACAGAAATATTTCAAGCATCTCTGTGGTAGTGTGAAAGTTTACCTTCACGCCAGGCAAACCTAGTTCTGTATCTTTCTTATAGTTATTCTGTATTCCCTTAAGTTGGTGTCTTCCAAGTTTCCCCCATTCCCTGAAAAGTTTCAGGGTCCCAAAACCCTCCACAAGTTCCCATATCAATCCTTCCTAAACCACTCCTTTGTTAACCCTAAAAGGCTATTCCTCTCCCTTTATTCCAATACCTTCCCCATCCATCAACTGCAACCCCTCCCTTTATTCCAGAGAAATCCCTGTCAGTTACCTTAACCCCTCCCATGATCCTTGTCAATCTCCCTGGAACCCTGCCCCTCCCTCTAGAAAATTCTGTGTTGACACCCCATTGGTTCCCCCTGTTGCCATTCTTCCCCAGGTAACCCCATTGGCCCTATGCAAATATAGTCCCTCCCTGAACTCCTCCCTAAGTTAACCCTGATTGGTTCGTTGATTGTGCCCTCCCTTCAATCCTCCTCCCTTTAAAAGAGCCTGCATACTCAGTTTAAGTGCCTGTTCTCCTGCTCCCTGCTTGGAATAAACTTCTCTCGCTCCTCAACGCATTGTTGCTATTCCCCGCGGATCCCTGAGAATAGTTTGCCTCCCTGCTCTGCACTGCTACCTGAGCTCCGGGAGCTTGGGAGCAGCCCACATCATTTCATGGCCGCACTGGCCAAGCAGCAGCAGCCAGGATCCTCGGGTCCCCACTGCAAAGGAACGCGGCCATGTCACATCTCAGTATAAATATGTGGAATTTGGACAGTAATTTTTCGCTATTGTGGACATTGTTATTTTCACTCTACCAGGAAATTATAGATACACACCTCCAAAAATGCTCAATAGATGGGCAGTAATTCTACTGCCAAAATTAATGGCCATATTACTACTAGACAAAAAAAGTAGTTCTAATTTTGCTATGCATGACATAATATTTATTTAAAAGATATCCTAAAAATAAATTTAAAATTTCAAACAATAAATGGTAACTTAAATTTCATATGCAGGAACCATAACTAATCAATCTAGTAACAGTTGTTTATCAATAAAAACTAAGGGGAAAAAGTTCAAATGTGCGAAAGGCAATATGGCTGGCAGTCAGTGAGATCTGAGATGTGCATCTTTATCCTTCTCTTGATAATTCTTCCCTAAACAAAAGTACACAAAAGGCAGGATAAAAGCACAAAGAGAAAGCATCATTAATATAAAATAGCTGTACTGGGTGAGAGCAAAGGTCCATCTGACCAGTTTTTGACAGTGACTGCTAAAGGAAGCTGAGAGATCCACCGCAAGAGAGCAAGTGTATTTCCACTAGCATTTTCCCACTTTGCAAGAAAAAGTCACTTAGGAATGCTAAAGACTGTATACGCAGTTCTTCATTTAACAGCCTTCTATGCAGCCTTCCCTCAAATGGGTTTGATTCTCCTTTGATATTCTTGGCATGCAATGGACAATAAACTATAAAAATAAGTTCCAGAGCATAGGTATGCTCTTGGTGAAAAGGTATTATCTTCTGTTTACTCTACAAGCTTTGGCTGGTGTTTTTATTGTCTATTCCTAGTCCTTGTCATGAGAACTTGACAATAATTATTTTATGACTTGTATGGAGCAGGTGAACAAGAACTTAAAGACCTTTCCCATATCTCTCCTTAGGAATCTCTTTTTGAAGACATGGAGTCCAACGCTGTTTGACTGAGCTTAGGCTGCATTCCTGAGGAGTGTGCCACCACACTGTGAAATGCATGGGATCAACACCAGCACGTTCTGTGAAAGGTTACGTGGCCTCCTCAGTTACATGCTACTCGTCTTTGCCTGCCTGGGATCCTAAAGCAATGCTCAGTGAATAAGTACACCATCTTCCACTCTTGTTTAAGAAAGCTTTTGAGAGTCATTTTGACATAAAAGAAACTGCAGTTTTGTGCCTCTTGTCTATTGTGACCTCTTTTTCGCTGTACCTTTGGCAATATATGAAAATTGCAATAGTAATTAATATGCTCTTCTCAAAAGTCTTCCAAAAGGCTGTTTTTTCAGCCTGATCTCAGTATTTGACTGCTTCCGGTTGACACCTCAATGGTCGTTTTTCTAAAAGATAGCCTTTCTGTATTGCTTTTCCTTTCACCTTACCAAGTCTTTAATATCTGGAATGTAAAGTTCCGTGGACATAGTAAGATCAGTGCTTTCTGTAAATTGCTTGTGATATGAGAAAAATCAGTGTCAGTGTGTTCTTACTTTTTCTCTAAAATACTTCATTACTGTTGTGGTCCATCCAACTGAGTTTTTCTAAATAAATTTGTTACGTTTTAGAAGTTAATTCTATTCTAAAGCCTTCAAAATCAAAGTAAAACAAAGCATGTAAGTTGGAGTTCGAGTGATTAGTGTCCGGAATTCTCATCTACTGGTGTAGTCCTTAGAAATCCTGCATTTTCCACTGACTAACAGAGACAGGGTAGGAGAAAATTATTCAATTTTTTCTTTTCTTTCTTTCCTTTCCTTTCCCTTTTTTTTTTTTTTTTTTAAGAAATGCTGAAGGAAGTATTTTTCTCTCAAATACACATTTTCAGCTCCTGAACTGCATATACCTCTGTTTGTGTGGTTACACGTTTGAATTATAAATTAACCTGTTTGTGCATAGGTTGATGGCTGGTGCTATTTGAATTTGATCCTCCAGAGGACCGTTATTAAAAGTTTAGGTGAAGACACATTAACATTGATTTTCATTCCGTTTTGCTGAGACACACACTGGTAATTAACATCCATTCATCAACTTTGGCACCTATCAGAGGAGTACAGAAGCAAAATAAACAAAAAATCATTTTGGTATTTTAAAGTCAGCATGAAAGGGGTATTTTTGGTCTTTTTACCATAAGACTACAGGATTTAAGTTTCTTTTTAATAACTTGTCAAATATCTCAAAGCCAGTTAAGGCCTTAAAAATATTATAAAACCTCACAGATTTTACGTAATTAACATTTAATCGTGCCTGTAAAAAAAACCCCTTTAAAATAGTATTTATAATATTGAAGGAAAACATGTAAATATAAATATATATAATGTGCAAGAATGGGTTCTTGCATATTTTAGCATTATGCTTGCCATCTTTTAGGTACTGGCCCTCTGGCATTTCAGCCTGACTTCTTGTAATTTTCCAGGAATTTTATTCCTCCAGATATCATCAGAGACTTCGTAAGTGCTGTCTTCCATCTTCCCTGAGGAAGTGGAAAGAAGCCATGGCATAATTTGTTAAAATGCCTAGTGAGTGAGGGACATGGGTGTAAACTGAAGAAAGAAAACAATTTCTTCCTAGGTTTTATTTTCCCTATGTATTTAAATACATAGGGAAAATAATTTTTTTTCCTATTCATGTGTTAATTATTGACAAATTCAACATAAACATTATAAATATATGAAGCTTAACTTGGCTCAATGATCTTAGAGGTCTTTTCCAACCTTAACGAGTCTATGATTTTAGGAGGCAGAGCTACTTTAAGTTGTGAGTGAAAAATATTTTCTCATTCTTCCCTAAGTTTGTTCCTTCACTGAAGGGAAGAGACAAGAAAAAAGTGTATCTAGTTGTCATAGATATTATATCTAAGAGCCAAATAAATTAACAAAAAGCTCAGGATAGCTGAAGCATTTTCTTTCCATTTCAATCTTCAAACTTTAGACCCTAAAATAGTGATAGATTAACTTCTAGGCATGATATGTCACTTTAAAATGGAAATGCATTTTTCTAAAGTATAAGAAAATGAAATATTTAAACAAATGTTCACTAAAAAAAGAAATCCAGCTTATCTGATACAGTAAGAAAATCTAAAAACAACGTTGCAGATAGAGTGAAACTATAGTTTTATTTTTACAGGGTTCAAGGATCTTTTGGTGAAGTGTCTCCTTTGGATGCTATTTTTTAAGTAAGGAATCAAGAAAAAACTTGAAAGACTCTAAACAAGTTGCTCAGCTGGAGAGAGATATGCAGGAGCAGGGATCAAGAGAAAATACCTAGAAAAATGGTTCATATATCTGTAAGGTGCATGTGAAAAATAAAGGATGGCAGTTGGATGACCATGCAACTTCGAACAGTGGACTCCTATGGATAGAGGTTTTACGGGCCTCACAGCACTAGGACAAAATAAATATGTTTTGATTTGAAAGTAACTACTTGAAATGTTACAAATAAGTTTTCTTGCTGTTGAAGTAGATAGTATGCATTTTGACTGCCTGTAAAAGTTTGACTTGCTGGTAGCCCACAGGTTTGGTATAGGCCCTTGGTCAGCTTTACCAAATGAGTTTTCACCTGTCTGTCTTTATATATATATGTGTGTGTGTATATATATATATATA
>WEIT01022406.1:31215-48042 GCA_013389985.1 Dryoscopus gambensis
TATATATATATATATATATAAATCCACTATTACTTCATTAAACATGCCATGAGAACACAAACTGACCAAACACTGGCTGCACAAAATTAATGCAGTGTGAATAGCAACACAATAACATGTGAAACCATTGATTTTTAGTAATTATCAAATTGATGCTAGCTAACCTAGAGAGCATACAAGAAATTGCAAAGAAGGATAGAGATGGGAGAGAAACATTACTCAGAAGAAAAATGGAAGGCCAAGGCCCAGCTGAAGTTAAAATTGCCTAGTGACAGGAGGAGTAAAAAGAAGAAATTCTGTTAGTTTGATCACAGAAAAAGGTTCAGAGGAGAAAGTTCAGAGGAAATGTGGCACTGTTGGCAATAGGGAGGAGACAGCCCAGTGATGGATGACACAGATAAAGCTGAAGTACTTGAGGCCTTCCCCACCTCCCTACTTCAATCCCTGTAGGAAAAGCTTGAGACCAGATCGCTGCATCAAGCCGGTCAAGCTTGGGAAGGAGAAGAGCAGTCAAGAGTGGAATTGTTGCAGGCTAGGGGCTACTTGAAGGATCCTGATGTACTGAAGTCGCTGGACCTGGATGAGATTCATCTGAAACTGCTGAAGCGCACAGCTGAGGTGATTGTAAAGCTGCTACTTACCTGTGGCCAAAAAAATTGAGGCAATCTGGAAAAGTCCCTTAGAAATGAAAAAAATGAAAATACCATGTCAATCTTTATAAATGGTAGGAGGAACCATCTGGGAGTTACAGGCTAGTCAGATTCATCTAAGCTGCAGAAAACAGATTCTTAGAGGATTTTTCTAAACAGTTGTGCTGGGTGTGGCTCACATAGAGTTAGGTTTTTCTTCAGAGTAGCTGGTATGAGGCTGTGATTTGGATTTGTGACCAAAACAGTGTTGATAATACAGGGATGTTCTTGTTACGCCTGAGCAGTGCTTGCACAGCATCAAGGTATTTTCTGTGACTCTCTCCCCTAAGCAGTGAGGAGGCTGGAGGTACACAAGAAGTTGAGAGGGGACATGGCCAGGACAACTGATCCAAGTTGAGCAAATGGACATCCCACACCACAGGGTGTCATGTTCAGCTTATAAAGATGGGGGAGAGGTTGGTGAGGGGGGGCCCCTGCTTAGGGACTGACTGCGCACTGGTCAGTTGGTGGTGAGCAACTGTTTTCACTTGCACTTTTCCTTACTATTATGGTTTTGTTGTTTTTATTATTATTAAACTATCTTCATCTCAATCCACATGTTTTCTCACTTTTACTCTTCTTATTCTCTTCCCCATCCTGCAGTGGGCAGAGTGAATGAACAACTGCATGGTGCTCAGTTGCTGTCTGGGGTTAAACATTGAAGGGCAAGTAAGTAACAAAGGTTTACTAAGGACTGATCACGCTTATTATCTCAATTGTCTTCAGTGATAAAATGACAAGCGATATGAATGAAGGTATAACAGTGGATGTAACACATCTTAACTTTGCTGAGGCTTTGGAAATCTCCCAGAGTACTTTAACCTTAAAGTTAAAGAAGAATGGGTTGTATGAATGCACTTCTAGGTAGGCTTAATATTGGCTGGACTTCTGTGATCAGAGGGTAGGAATCAGGCACATGATGTCCAGCAAACCTGGTAATGTGCACAAGACCTAGTGGGGTGACAATGTTTGGTATCTTTGTCAACAACTTCAATGATGAGACAAGAATTCTCAGTAAATCTATAGAAGATATTAAATTTGATTCACGCAGTAAGTATTAAAGCTTCAATTGATCTTAAGGTGCTGGAGGACTGGGCCAAAAGGACACCCATGCAGCTCACACATGAGAAGTTCAAAGTTGTTTCCAGAGTGGAATAATTTAATACAGCTGTGAGATGACCAAGTGTCCATGGAGGTGTAGTAAATCCTTGCCTGAATCTAAGGCGCCAGTGTGTTCTTATCACATAGGAGGCAAACTACGTACAGGGTTGAGTTAGGAGAATTTTTGCTACTAGATCAAAGGAAGTTATTATTTGTCTTCTGCTGCATGCTGTTGATGTCTTAATTGGCTACCTAGAAAGAGAGACTAGACAGGAATAAGGAAATAAAAGTAGGTATTTGTTGAGGTTTATCCCCTGTTTCCCTGGGGGGGAGGGGGCTCTGGGATCGCCTGCATGGCTTGACACAAGGTCTCCCCTGCCCCTGCATCTGCACCTGGTCACATGTACTCCAGTTCTATGCTCCTATTGGTGATTGTGTGTTCCCCGGCCCAGAGAACCCTGTGTTCTTGGACAATTCCTCGGTCTGTGTGCTGGCTTCCAGCCATGTGGTTGGGAAATAAATATCTCCTGGAACACCTATTAAAAGAGTATTCCCTTATTCTTTCTGCAAGTCATCCTGCCTCCAGAAGGTTGCAGAGTACCTCACTGCAACAGGTATTTATTTGAAAGGCCTTCAAAGGTACACCCTGGAGAGCCAAAGGCTACATCCAAAATGGACCCCAAGATGGATGACAAGTCACGAGTTCTTCACACTTTCATAGGTTTGGTTCATTTGCATATCAGCATAAATTCACCAATTAAAACTTTAGCTAATGATGTAATTTCTTCAGTTTCTTCACCTCTCTTGCGGCCCTAGTTCATACCTTTAGGCCTAGGACAATCTGAGTGTCCTTGAATAGCAAGCTCAGAGAGGCTTTGTTATGTCTATCTGGCATAATAGAACAGCAGATAGCAGGCTACAAGAAACTTCAGAGTTACACAGTAAGCAATATAGGGTTTGAAAAATATAAAAGTTAAAGCCTAAGGTATGACTGTCACATCTCAACTATTGTTCCAGCTTTTGGTCCCATATTCAAGGCTGATGTAGAGGAACTGGAAATGCTCTGTCAGAAAGGATGTCTTCTATGAAGACCATCTGAGAGAGCTGGGCTTGTTCTTCAATGTGGAGAACGCCTTCGGGGAGATCTCATTGTGGCCTCCCAGTACCTTAAGAGAGCTTGTAAGAAAGGAGGGAGAGGAGGGACTTTTTATACAGGCAGAACTTTTAACACAGGACAAAGTGTTGCAATGCTGGCAGCTCTCTCTCCACGGGTGTGGGGCCGCCCTTACCTCGGGAAAAGCCTCTAGTCGTCTTGTAGAGAAACGGCAGGGACGTTTCCAGGCAGATGTGCTCTTATCCAGCGCAAAGCAAACTGCATGTCTGTTAATCTTAGCATAAATGAACAGAGACGAAATGACGCGGCTGCTCGTCCCAGGTGCAGGAGACCGGAGGGCCTCAGCTGCCACCGCCCGGCAGGACTTCCCGTGCCAGAATAGGGGCTGTCCCTAGACTCCCTTGAGTCCGGGTGGCAGTGCAGAGCAGGGAGGCGTTAGCTCTAATGAGATCACAGCAGCCAGCTGTGAAGCCTGTCGAAGGGTAAGATAAAGGAAGAGGGATGGGTCCGTCTCTGTTGTATCCAAAGGAGCTTATTCCATGGGGGAACAGAGGAACAGACACAGACTCCGCGCGCACAGGCTCTTTTAAGGGGGGGAGGTTCTAGGGGAGGGTACAATCAGGGATCCAGTCAGCGATAACTAAAGGAGGAGTTTAGGGAGGGATTATATTTGCATGGGGCCAATGGGGTTAATCGGGGAAATATGACAGCGAGGAGAACCAATGGGGTGTCAAANCAATGGGGTGTCAAGGAAGAGGGAATTTTCTGGGGGGAGGGGTAGGGTCCCGGGGGGATTGACAAGTACTGCTGGAGGGGTTTGGGTGATGGATGGGGAACATTCTGGAAGAATGGGAGGGGTAAGGATGACAGACAGGGAATATACTGGAATAAAGGGAGGGGAATAATCTTCTTGGGAAAGCAGAGGAGTGGTCAGGGTGGGATTGACATGGGAACGGGGAGGGATTTTGGGGACTCACAAATTTTCAGGGAAGAGGGGTAACTTGGAATATACCAAATGAAATGAGAGTACAGAATTTACATAGAATCTCAACAGTACAAACTTCCACACCACAAAAATGAAGGAGCAGGACTTCGTCCTCTTATCTCCTTTATTCCTGAGAACACTGCATCCTGAGAAGGGAGAAGAGAAGGGCCCAAGGGTTGTGGAATAGGTCCCTTCTTTTATGGGATCCGTGGTAAGGGGAGACACAGAGGGTAGGATCCTGCCAACGCCCAATAAACTGCTCCGATCCTGTGCTTAACATCCAAAAATGGTCCAATAATACCCGAACCACTTTGGTGCGCGAAGGACATAAAAGGTAAGAAAAACCGCAGGCTTTTTCTGGCTGCACTGGTGACATTATAGCTCATGCGCAGGTCGGAACTGCCATGTGCCGTTATGTGCAGGACTGCGCGGGTGCCCCGTGGCTCCACACGGGCATTTTGAGCCTCCATCCTGGGCCGCCCCGGGCCGCCCATCTCAGGCAGCGGGGCAGATAACCGCACTGCAACAACAAGAGGGAATGGCTTTAAACTGAAAGAGGCCAGGTTTAAATTAGATGTTAGGAAGAAATTCTTTACTCAGAGGGTGGGAGGCACTGGAAAAGGTTGCCCAGAGAGCTTGTGGATGCCCCATTCCTTGCAGTGCTTGAGGCCAGGTCAGTTGGGTCCCTGAACAACCTGGTCTAGACTGATGGCATCCCTGACCAGAGCAGGGTGGTTGGAACTAGATTATTTTTAAGTCCTTTGCAACCCAAACCATTCTGATTCATTTGATACCTGAACTTGTTGGACAGGTAACAGGCACATACTACAGCATGGGCGTTATAATACGTAATACATCAAGCAGGGCATTATAATACATTTTTCAACACTGGAATGCTGGAAAATGGTAGTTCAACACAGCACTAAGATTACACAGAGGAGTTGTGGATTCTCTTCCCATGAAGGTTTTTAGGATATGATACTCCTGCTTTCAGTAGGCAGTTGGATGAAATAATCTAAAGATCCTTCCAGTGATTCCCTTTTTCTGATTCTAACTTCCTGCTTCCTAATGCACTGGAGTTCTAGCCTGTTTCCATGTTCTTAAGCATGAAGAAAATGTACTTTGATTTATATCTATGCAGAAAGTGTTGCAGTCTGGGATGTTGGAGGTCTACATTTATTTTGAAGAAACAGGAAAAAGTGATGAAGCAGTTAGAGCTCATGTGCTATTTATCTCAGTAAGGTAGTGTGTATTACTGCTAGAAAGACTCTGACACGAATTTGGGTAAGAAATTAGCTTTTTGTGTCTTTGCTTCCTTCAGTTCAGGGATCAGGATCACCTTGGCACAACTATCTAGTAACCAAAAGAGCTATGGATGTTCTCATCGGTTAGATCTCAGTAAGTAGAAACTGTCAAATAGTAGACTGCAGAGAAGTGTTCTATATTACCAGCCACTACAAGAACACTTTGAGTTATAAATATCCATAAGCTTTAATGGAGAAGAGAACTGTGCCTGTCAGCAGAAAAAAAATACTATCAACCCGTGATGCCCTACACAAATAATGTCAAACTTGGGGCATGATGCAGATTAAGGTGCACTTTAAGCCATCTTCTAAATGGAGTATTAGCTGGAAACTGGATTTCACCATCAATGAAACATAATTTAATGTATCTGAAGGCCAGTATTGGTTCACCTACCTCGGCTGCAATTGCAGTGAAGGAAAAAAGTCCTTCTGACTGTAAGAAAGTACTTTCTTTTCTATTACTGATATCAACAGTGAGTTTTGATCCTGATTGTGTTCCACGGCAGCCTCTTGAAAAGAAAATATTTTTAGCCTTGAACACAAGAATACTCCCTGCTTCTCTGAGTATAAAACCACTGTATCTCAATGGAGGATAAGCAATGCTTTCGTATCTTGCTGCCTTAGAGTAGAAAAGGATGTATTTAGTTTGACATGAACATCTGATAGAAAATGTTAATCTGGGATTATGTACCCAGGTAGATAACATGGGTTTATGATATTACTCTGTAATCTAATCTAATCTAACCTAATTTCTGATGTTACTTTGCCATTTGGCCTTTAGCAAGGTATTGGCCTTGCTCACCTATTAACATAGGTTTACCCTACCTTAGCAGTGTAAATAGGCTAATAAGGCCTACTCATTTTTTATAACACCTTGAGAACCACAGAAACCAAAAATTCAAAGTATTTTAACAGGGAAAAAAAATAAAAGGCAGTGTGAAGACAATCTTTGAAAATTCACTCTAAGATTTTTAATGATTTCCATGGCTGTTCCTGATAGAGACTTTCTTTGATTGCAGGCACTTTCACTTTTGGCTTATATGTTCACCCTTGACTCAGATATTCAAAGACTCCCAAAAATTTGAGGCCTAAAGACAGGAATAAAAGAACAAAATGAAGGACAAATGATTTAGCAGATGGAAGGACAAAGTTAAGAAACTGCAGAGAAAATTGCCAATAATGAGAGTGGAGTTATGCAGAGTTTGGAAGTCAGGAGTAAGGATAATGAGAGGTTAATGAATAGATCATAATAGAGGTTGTCCATAATGTAGATGATTACTAGACCAGCATTTTGGAGGAAATTAATAAAGGAAAAGCAAGGAAGGCCAATGATGAAGCATGCAACTGAAGAAACTGAAGATCAAGTTTAGACCATATTTGCATTGATACCAAAGAAAATCAACTAATTTTAAAAGAGAGAAATTATGGGAATAAAACGAATTAGAGACATTTTTTAAAAGAAAAATATGTAGTTAGAGAAAAGGGAAGATATCTGTATTGTATTACAAAGAAAAATGAATAGAGAGCTTGGAAGAATGCTCAAGTCAAGAGAATAGCTCAAGAAGAAAGATAGATTATCCTATTGCCACTAGGCTCTTACTTTTTAACCAACTATGTACTGCCTATGGATTACACCCTGAAGAAATTCCATGCTTACACAAATAAAGCTGGTTCAATATTTGAAGAATACTTACATAAATGCTTCAGATGGCATTCCAGATCTATGCCTACAGATTAGCTTCCCACTTGTCTCACCAAACTCTGATTATATTTTATATAACATACTGAACAATACAAAATATGCATAGTACACATTCTACATTTAATGCATGCATTATGTAAGTTAAGAATATATAATATATGAAATCATATACAAAAACATATATGCACATACCAAATTCTTAAATACATGGAGTTACGTTCGTTCTAAATTAATAGCACATATAGATTAAAAAAAGTATGTTGGAAAGTTTTTTACAGCATATCAGGATGCAAATGAATCAAATGCAGCCTTTGAGATCTTTGTGCAACAGGAGAGATGTGGCAGTTGAGGTGGTGTCAGTTATGCAGGTTGTATGATAACATGGTTGTAATAGAAAAGGGTTATGGACATGAAAAGATTCTGGAGTATCTGGCTTTATGTGGCAAAGTTTTGGTAGCAGGGTGGCTATGGGGTGGCTTCTGGGAGAAGCTGCCAGAAGCTTCCCCCATGTCCAAAGAGCCAATGCCAGCTGTCTCCAAGAAGTACCCATCCCACTGGCCAAGGCCGAGCCCATCAGCAGCAGTGGCAGCACCTCTGGGATAACACAGATACGAAGTGGGGAAAAACAGCTGCACAACAGCAGCCAGAAGGAGGAGTGAGAATATGTAAGAGAAGTAATCCTGCAGACACCAAGGTCAGTGCAAAGATTCCCCTGCAGCCCATGCTGCAGCCCATGGTGGGGCAGCTGTGCCCATGCAGCCCATGGAGGGCCACAGTGGAGCAGAGATCCACCTGCAGTCTGTGGAGGACCCCATGCTGGAGCAGGTGGAGGCCTGAAAGACAGCTGTGACCCCATGGGAAATGCACACTGAAGCAGGCTTCTGGCAGGACCTGTGACCCATGGAGAGAGGAATCCCCTCTGGAGCAGGTTTGCCGGCAGGATCTGTGACCTAATGGAGGACCTATGCTGGAGCAGTTTGTTCCTGAAATACTGCACCCTGTGGAAGGCACACACGCTGGAACAGTTTGTGAAGAACTACAACCCATGGGAAGGGCTTACCTTGGAGAACTGTTTCCGGTAGCAGGGACCCCACACTGCAGCAGAGGGAGAGTGCAAGGAGAAAGGAGCAGCACAGACAACATGTAATGAAGTGCGCCACAACCCTCATTCCCCATTCCCCTGCACCACTTGGGAGAAGTAGAGAAATCTGAGTGAAACTGAGCTCAGGAAGAAGAGTGATGGAAAGGGGAAGGTGCTTTTGGATTTGGTCTTATTCCTCACTATGCTACTTCATTGTTAATTGTTGATAAACTACATTAATTTCTCCAAGTCAAATCTGTTTTGCCCATTACAGTGATCTCCCTATCCTTATCTCACCCCACAAGGCTTTTATTGTATTTCCTTCTCCCCAGTCCAGTTGAGAGGCTTTGTGGGCCTGTGGCAGCTAGACAAGGTTAACCCACCAGAGATACTAAGGAGTTTTCTTATCTATTGTGAGTGAAAATAGGATATGACTTTTGGGTTTGTGGTAAGTTATCCCTTGAACTGTTTTTCTCCTTTGCATTCTGTTAGTTATAAAAGAAGACCAATTCAGCTCCAGGCTTTCAATGCTCTTTCCTTGCTCCAACATATCTATCATCTTCCTAGGGATAAACAGTGTGCAAGGGTAGATAACAGCAGAGACCATTACTGGCACTTTCTCAGGGTTTTACATAAGAACACAGGAATCCTCTTGCTAAAACAGGTTGTCTAGGGTCATCACTCGGATTCTGAGGGCTAGCAACCAGCTTCCCACAGGAAGATGTGTAAGGCAAACCATGGGAAGAATGCTTCATTAAATGGCTCTTCCCTATTCCTTAAATCTGTGATTTGCTTAAGGCCTGAAATGTTAATTTTGATCTCCCTTTCAAAAATTCTATTGCTGTCCTGGTTTGACAGGAAGGAAGTTTTTTAAGGAAGGTATAGTCAAACCAATCATGGGTCAGAAGTGAGTACTGACATCTGGTGTGGCCACTGAGGAAACTTGTCACCTCTGAGAACATGGGGAGATAAAGGAGAGATTCACAGAGGAACTTCCTTTTGTGTTCCGGTCAGCGAAAGGAGCACATCTCCTCCCCGGCTCAGCCTGGGCCTGGGCCTGGGCCTGGGTGGGGGAGGGGCAGCCATGCGGCCTGAAGTCACTCGGCCTGAGGATGAGAGCTAGGCCGGAGCCCGGAGAGAGAGAGAGAGAGGTGGAAGGGAATGGACTGAGTCAGCTTCTGCAGGATGGAAGGGTGGAGAGACGAGGAGATGGTTCTCTACCCCCCCCACCTCCCAGAGAGAGAGACTGTGTCTGTCCGTGCCAGCCGAAGAGCGGAGCGGGGGAGGTTCCCGGCTGTGGGGGAGTCCTGGAGCTGACGGCACGGCACTAGTGACAGAGACGTTTTAACCCTTCTCTTCCTTGGGAAAGGAAAGCTTTATGAAACATTAATCCTCCTGAGCAGTGTTTGGAGTGAGAAGAGAGACAGCCTGGGATCCTGTGACGTTAAAGGAATTGATGGGAAGAATCTAAAGTGGGAAAAGATGATGGAGTGGCTTATGGCTGGACTTTTCTTGTATGGCCATAGACTGAACAATCTGTCTTTAATACGTGAGACTGCATTTAGGTGGATGCAGTGGCTGGATGCCAGATGAGGTGACCTGCTGCAGTGATGCCGAGCCTAAGTGGAGGAAGAAGGAAGAAACCCTCGGCCCCAGGGGTTATAAAATGGGGGGGACTGTTTGTCCCAAAGAAGGAGCTTCTGGTACTTGGCGAAGCATCGTTGAATCCTGAGGGCAGTCTTGGTCCATGGATGTTGGTGAGAGCACCAGACATGGAAGGACACTATGGTTTGCAAGAGAGACCCCTCTCTTCTTAAATGGACTGAGAATTGATTATTTGAGTATTGTTAATTGATCAGGAAATCCAAGGTTTTGTCTGATTGTGGGAACGGTGGAAGTTGGGAGGAGGAAGAATGTTTCAGAGAGTTTTCATTTCTGTTTCTTATGTGTTTCTTTCCTTTAGTATAGATTAATAAAGTTTTTTTTTTCTTATTTCTAAGTCTGAGCCTGCTCTGCTCTGTTCCTGATCACATCTCACAACCATTATTAGTAAAAAATATATTTTCATGGGGCACTGGCATTGTGTCCAGTGTCTAACCATGACAATTGCTGTTAGTAAATATTCTGATACTAGATTTTTCTTTTCCTGCTAGGCATATAAACATCTAACTACCACCTGAAACTTGCTCAACTATAGCCTTGAACAACATTCTGTGATTGAGTGAATGTTTTGTTTCAGCAGTATGAAATTTGCCTCCTTTTGAATTAATTGAATATTTCTGTTCTTGTGCTAGAAAACAAAAAAAACAGTCACAAAGGGCTTCATGGATATTGAGAGAAATTCCTGCATTTGGAGCTGACTTGGAGATGAATGGTAGTAAAAAAAAAAAGTTACAGGCTTTTCTACAGTTATCTATTTTCCCATTTAACTTTCAGTAACAAAGAGAAAAGGAGTACAAATTATACTGTACCACAACAGAATGATCAGTGACAAATGTCTGTCAGTAAGATTACCATTGCAGATAGAATATGTAAACATACGTTTCAAAACCAATTTTTCCTTATGCATTCTGTCTCATCACAAAGATGCCAACTGGATAGACTTACTTTGCGCGTAAGATGAGCATATTTAATAAAATGAGACTGAAGGAATGATAACATTTTATTATCTTGTTTTAGAACACTTTCTTCGGTCCATTTTTCTGTGGCAATAGATTAAGCACAGTTAATCAAGCTCTGTCACTGGGTTCCAGTGGTGACTTTGTACACTACGAAATAGAAAGGACAAATGTAGCACAAAAGGAAGGCACATACGGAGTTGCTTGTAGTTTCATACAGACTTCAAGCAAAGAAGAGATTTTTACAGACTTTTAATATGGAGAAATTCAAAATCATATAATTATGTCTCTTCAGTAATTTCTGAAAGCAAATAAAAATATTGCTGTTCACATGATGTGGCAAGTCCTTCAGCAAGGAGGGGTTCCCTATCACAAGAATCAGTACCATGGCATCACTCAGATGAGATTATATTTTCCTGTTTTCTAGTATCTTTAATTCTTTGTAGTACTGTAGAACTAATTTAGGTTCATAATCAATCACTGCAATAAGTCTTAAATTTGAGTCCAGAAGACTGTTACTGATGGAAATCCAACTTTTCTTTCACTTTAGAAGTTCAGCATATTTATTAATTACCTGAAAAACAGTTAACATGTTGTAGATGTGGAACCTCATGAGGCTGGATCTACAGAAAGACTTTTAGAGAAAGATGGCCTTTAGTAGCAGTATAGGTAACTTGGTTAAGTTAATTTTCTAGATTTCCTCAGTGGACCATGGAAATACCTAAGATGGGACAAGTTATTCTTTAGAAGTGCCTACAAAAGGAGTTTAAGAAGAGGGAGGTACTTCCCTCTGGAAGCTTTGCTTTGTGTCTACTAAGAGGGAATCTAGACTAGACAAGTGGCCAACCTTCTTCAAAAGTTAAAAAAGAAGAAGGGTTCTTTTATCGGAAAGCTAAGGGTTTTCTTTTATCTGAATCAAACCCTAGGTGACTTACTGAACAGATTTTTTGAAGAATGTTAAACAGAATCCAGAAGTCCTTATGCATTGAATTATTCCCCAAATTGCTATTTTCTCCACAGTATTTTGGTAATCTATTTTTCCTATGACATATAGTACAGCTAAAAAATATGGAATTTTCTGGTTTGTCTCATCTAATCTGTTTCTTTCAAATCTTTTCTTTGAATCTGATATTTCACTTTGTCTTAACCTACCTTTCTTATTCGAGTTAATACAATGCTCTAAATCTTGATGTCTCTGAATAGTTTAACTGAAGTTGGAATGCTCTCATTTCTTCTGCAAAGTTCATATTTAGATTTGTATGGGCTGGCATCTTTAACACTACTCATTGTGCAGCTAATTGCGTTGGCCCTTATTGTGAATTTCCTGATTTTCTTCTGGTATAAATACACTCATTGTAACAGTGCACAGAAGTGCAAGTTCACTGCTGTTAATGGAAGTCTGTGCTGTTCAGAAAAACAGGATCAACAATATGTGAGTTCTGAGTATTCTATAGTATGAAGTGTTATAGTAAAAATATGTGATTTCAATATGACAGGATTTATCACCTTTAAATCCAGGTGATTGTCTTTCCTGATTAGCAAGTTGAACATTCTTTTTTATTCAGAATTTAAGAGTTGTCTTATTACTCTTCCTTTTGGCAGTGTGTTTCAGTGAAATGTATTAAAAGTTAAAATTAAATAAATCTGCATTAGCTCCAAATGAATCTACAGAATATCAAGGCTACCTACAGAATAGCAAGGCTAGACAGAGAGGACTTTCTTTATGTTCTGGCACAAGATGAAGAACCCCCTGTGCTTAACTGACCTGGAAAGAGCTTATGCAATTTAATATGGATGGTTAATTTTTTTTTTTCTTAGAAAAGCCTCCCTTTTTTAAGAGGGCAAACAATTCCTGTTGATTACAGTATTACCTAATGGTGAAGAAGAAGCTTGCCTCCGTGCTGCTGACTTCAGCTGAGAAGTCAGTCATGACTGCTACAGCTGAATCTAGAGGAAAACGACAAAGCATTTAACTGACTGAAAAATGGAAACTGGAGGAAAAGGTTTATGTCTTACTTGGGATCAGGAAGCAAGTACTAGTGAACCTTTATTTAGGAAATGTCCTGTTTCCTAATATTTCATTACTTGGCACAGTCTATTCAAATTCCAGCTTTCAGATGCAATATTCTGGGTGTTGTTCAGAGATGAGGCCAGCTGTTGCAGAAAAAAAGAGTGCTACCATAAACAAGCAACACATCTCAGTTGTACACAGTGATTTCTGTGTGATTTACTACCTTTAAGCTTGTCACTTACTGGTCTCTAAACACTAGTCAATGAGCTTAATGACTGGTAAAAAATGAGATGAAACTGCTTAAGAAAAGGCAGGTCAAGCATGAACACAGCTGGATGAGTTTGAGTCATTACCAGCTATCCAAGTATTCGTTATCAGGTTGCAGCTTCCTTGAGCATGATGGCAGGAAAAAGCCAAAAGGAAGGAGGTCAAAGAGCTACTTGAGAGATGAATTTAGGGCACTTACTGCACTTTCCAGGTTTTAATGAAACTTATGTTTCATTTGAATATTTCACAACTATCTGAATGAGATGTAATTCCATTTGAAACACATTAAATATTGTTAGTCTTTGAAGCAGGCTTTGAATAACAGAATCACAGGCCTGAAAAGGACCTCAAGATGACATCTCTTCCATATCCCAGCACTGAAGCAAACTCAAGTGTGCTTATATCCATCTGACTGATGCTCTAAAAATCTCTAGAGATGGAGTCTTTACAATCTCCTATGCCATTATCTTCCCAGTTCTCTCTATCCTTAGCACTGGAATTCGCTTCCTAACATCTAACTTTGCTGTCACTTAAGTCTATTATTTTTCAGCCTTATCTACTAATGATACAAAAAACAAATTGCTCCTTTCCTCTCTGTGTCAGCTTTTCATATATTTGGAGTTTATTGTCATACCTCACCTTTAATTATGTACTGAGAACCTTTAGGCTTCAAGAGAAACATAACTGACCAGCTGTAAAGGCAGCTGTTTATTTAACAGAAACAATAGAGTGATCAAGAACACAAAAGTCTTGGTTAAGTGGTTACCCTAACTGATTAGCTGCTTCACTGGTTAGCCAGCCAGTCTGTCCTTGGAAGGTCTAGGATCATGAACACTTCTTTGTAGTTCTCTTCATCATCCAATATTAATGAATTTCAATTCTTTAGCCAATTTTTCTTTATTTATAAGGCCTACTGTTTGGGAAAGAGGCTATGTTAATGGTGAAATATTCCTTTATTAGACAACATTTATCACCATAACTAAATACACAGCTATGTGGAAGCCAGACTAATCTACTCACAGAATCTAAACGAAAATGAAAAAAGAGTACATATTCATTTTCCCACTTACATCCTACCTTATACCGACAGCTTCTACATTACTTTCTCAATTAATTTTATGGCAAATCTGTTAAATATCTGAGTCTTCTTTGCCTAAGTCAGGAGCTTATGATAGTTAGTCTAAGGTTTAGGTCTGTAATCCCCCTTCTTACTGGCTGTATGACCTTCTTGCAGGCTGGTACACTAAGCTGGCACATTTCAGTATCTCATTTATTCATTTTCATAATAAAGTAGAAAGAGTTTCTCCCTGCCCTTTTCAGAAGTGTTTTGAAGTCACTACAGCACCTACTTGCAGTATTTAAAAGAATGTTTTTGTGGTTTTGTCCTTCTTTATCACGTTTTACTGCTTGACAGAAATGCTGTGGGCAAAATATTTAGGCCACTACTATTACCTTGGATATCAGGTTTTCTACCAACTTTGCCACCCATGCACCCACAACCCTCTCACTCCTCCAAGGTAACAGTACTGACTAATCTGCCTTTGAACAGTCTTGAAAGGATCTTGTTGCTTGGACTTGCAAGACCAAGTGGACTTGGTGGTCTAAGCACCTTGTACAGTGCCTGTTCTTCACCCTCCAATAATTTCTTACAAAATACTTAAACAGCATGCCAAGTGTCATTTAACTGATTGTAGTACTATATTACCATAAGTTTAATAGTTTTGTGGCTTTAGACATCACTCCAACAGAACTTTACTAGCAAATGTACCTTAAAAAGTTGTTTAGAATTTTTAAAAATATTTCTTTTTAATGAAACATTCAGAGAAAATTTTTCAGCCCATCAAGCTAAACTATCAGGACTGGAAGCCCAACAAGGATTTAGCTGATTGCACTCAGCAAACATACTGTTGGCAATGACTGATGTAGACATGGTATTAAAAAATACATTAAAGCTGCATGAGAGCCTTGTTGGGTCTCAGGCCAGTGAGGGTGACATTGAGGAGAAAGTGTGTTATTGATCACCTGATCAATGTGGTGAAGTGGATAAAGGCCACTTGAAACATTCAAGGAAGTCTTTGGATCCTATGATGCTGGTTCTTATGGGAAATTTAACATCTGTTGGAAGGACACTGTGGTGAGAAGCAAGCTATCCAGGAGGCTTCTGGATTGTATTTGAGGTTAACTCATGATACAGAGACTGGAAGGGCCAACCAGCTGACTCTGGCATTCACTGGCTACCAAAAACGCTTTGGGAATATGATAATCAATAGAAACCTTGGCTGTAATGACCACAAAATCGTGGAGTTCAAAATCCTGAGGAGGCAGAGCAAGGCAAGTAGTGCAGTACTGAGCTTGCACTTTAGGAGGGCAGACTTCACCTTATCTGGGGAGTTGAAAGATGGGATTCCATGGGAGGCAGCTCTGACAAGCAAACGAGTTCAGGGAATCTAGCAAGTCTGTTAGAACATCACTCTTCAAGCCTATGAATGGTTCATGCTGATGCTCAGGAAATCAAGCACACTTATCAGTAGACCAGCTCAAGACAGAGATCCACCATAAAAGGCAGCATAAAGGAGATGGAAGCAAGGACAGGCTTCAAAGGAGGAATTTCTGAAACATTGCCTTAGTATGTAGTGATGGTGTCAGGGAAACCAAAGCTCAGATGGAATTCAGACTTTCCAGTGACATCAAGGCAACAAGAAGAGCTTGCACATTACTAATAAAAGATTTAAAAAGGACAATATATGTGCTGAATGAAAAGAGTGGTTCAGCAACAGTGGACGCTGGTAAGGCTGAAGTGCTCAGGGCCTTGTTCTTTGAATCCTGTGCTTAATGAGAGATAAGAGAGGGAATATCAGCAGTGGATAAGGATCAAGTTGGAGAACTCAACTCAAAAATGCTCATGGATCTGACAAGCTGTATCAAAAATTTATAAAGGTTCCAAAAGGACAACCCAGAGAACTACAGGCTGCTCAGCCTTACTTCAATCCCTGGGAAATATCCAGAGCAAATACTCTAGGAACATACTTCTGGGAACCTGAAGCAGATTAACAATGTGATGGACATCAAGTTTTCAAATGAAACTCATACAGAGATTGCAATTGAAGGACTTAAGGACTTAAGGCTGCCATTTGGAGGAACCTATGGGATGAATGGACAACAGGTTCAGGGAACAAAACCCCTTCAAGGAGAGATGGAAGGAAATAGAATTTTCCAGTCTGAAGAAGAGACAGCAGCCTTCCAATACCTATGAGGAGGTTATGAAAAGGATGAGGCAGGTTTTCCAGTGATGCATGTCATAGGATGAAACAATAGACGTGAATGAGAAAAAGAATGTTCCCAGCTGGGTATAATGTATGAAGACAGTCAGGAAGTGAAGTAGGTTACTTAGAGAGATGTTGTGTGCCACTATGGGGAACTGTGGAGAGTGCTTTTAAAAATGGATGGTCAGGAGGGAAATTCACAGAATTCACAGAATGTATGGGTTGGAAGAGACCTGCAAGATCATGGAGTCCAACCTGTGCAAGCCAAATCAGGCAAATGTTTTATCTGAGAACTGTTTATTGATAACAAAAAGGAGAAGGAAAAGGAGTTGCCTGAACAAAAGACAGCTAGAAGAGACAAAAAAGAAGAAAAATGGAAAAGGACTGGGGGAGAGGACAGAGAGGGGACAGAGAGAAAAAGAGGGTGTTACCATCAGTGAGTCAGGGCAGTGCTGTCGGCGTCCAGGTGGTGGGGGGTGTGCACGCTGCCTGCCTGGGGACAGGCTGGGTCTTAGCAAGCCTGCACGGTTCCCGGAGAGGCGCGGCTCCACAGGCACAGCTCCACAGGTGAGGCTCCAATGGCACAGCACTGGACTCACGGTGAGTGGGGGCCCGGACGGGAGGACCAGGACCCTGGACAGGGTTGCGACGGCCGGCTGGATCAGGTGGCAGGGCAGGCAGTGATGGCTGGA
>WEIT01022409.1:2629-42338 GCA_013389985.1 Dryoscopus gambensis
AAAAAAAGGTGTGCTTTAGGCATCCAAGCAGTCTTTGTGTGATTCAGCATTAGGGTCCTGATTAAAACAAAGAACTCAGTGTGTTTTAAGCAAGATGAGGCATTAGGTGAATTCTGCTTTATGTCTTTCTACTTGCCCCGTGAGTGATGCACACTGGAGTCTGGGCAGCAACCTGAGATAAGGAGCATACATGTTGCAGACTGCTATTTCATACAGAACTCCCATCATCCAGTGCCTAGCAGCAATTTGGGTATCATAAAACATACAAAATTTAGGGTTTTCACATAAATCTCCCTTGCCTGCTGTCAGGCATAAACTCAAGTGTGATACAGCAGAGTTCTCATTTTCATTGCTGAAAAGTTCTGATGTGAAAACTAATTAACTGGTCTGCCTTTAAAAACAGCCCATATTTGTTTGGGTTAGAAATTTTAGTTGTTCTAGCCTGTACCATTGGACATGATAAGAAATTTTAGAAAAATATGTTTCTTCATTGTCTTGCTAATTAAAGCTGTGTTAGATTCAAATGCTAACTTAAACATAAAAACCCTGTTATCTTCTGTCATTCAGCAGTTCATCCTCCTTGTTCGTTTGTTTCTGTACATGTTATTTCAGTACCTCTTATCAAAAGGTAAAACATGCAGTTTCTTCATCTACATTTCAGGTAAGATCATCTTTTCACATTTTAGCCATTCTAAATAAATTACTGTTTGTTTCGAGATTTTAAAGATCTTTTATAACCTGGATGATTCTGTGGTTCTCACAGGCACCAAGGCTTTAATTCCCAGTAATAGGACATACTGGAATTTTGCAATTGTGTATGTCATACAGCTTATTTAAATAGCTACTTGTGGCCTAAAACTCTCCATTTTTACAGCTGAGATGTGTGAGTCTGTGAAAAACTGCTTTGTCTTTATGATAACTTCTTTCAGCAGTTTTCACAAAAAGGACCACAAGCTAAGCATCAGCCCTCACAAATCCAGCAGCTGATAAAGCAACGAGGTGGCCAACTTCATCACCAAACTGATCCTAACAGGTAGAGGGTTCTTTTCCTCTGAGGGCTTGTCCTAAGTAGAAAATACTTGTGGTTTTAATACCGGTTTGATGACAAATGCAGGCCAAGTAAACTTGGTCTCACCAAAATTTTATACATTTTCACTATATTTATCAGACACCTTAGCAAGCTACTGTAGAGAAGGCACCAGTTACACCTGTGGTCACCTGCTGCCTCTGTGTCTTCCTGACTGTCTGTTGTGCTCTTTTTCTACACAGCAAATCTACTGGCAATTAAGAGCTACATGGAGTTCATTAATGAGTAACAGATCTAGATTTATGATCTTTTAGAGGAAAACTTCAATTTCCTCCCAGCTTCCTCCCTCACAGAACATATTGACATTAGAGGCAAGAGAAAGAGAAAACAGTATTTTTATATGCAATTCTTATCATACTTGCGTAAACCATGAGAAGGTGAATGTACTATAGTTTTCACAGTAACAAAAAGCAGTTGCAGCAAAGTTTAGCTTCCTTTGCAGCTGGGCAAGAAACTGTTATATCAGGAGCAATGACTAAAACCAATTCTTCCATTTAATGAAATGCTATATAAAATATAAATCCATTCTCAGAAAAAGCGGCATTTACAGATGAGCCTAACTCTGGCAAACTTGACCATGTATTAGGAATTACCATATCTACCTAATTCTTGCTTCTGTTTCTGCTCCTGGAATGCCCAGGCTCTGTGATGCTCGAGGACAACAGAGACCAAAGAGCCTGTGCAGTTGTGGCAGCTTTGCACCACAGAGCTTCTGGTGGTTTGCTTGCTCACAGTCACAGCAAAACAGTGCTGACTTACAAAGGGATGCTGTGATTTTACATTTTCAAGCATAAACAAGGACTAGGAAGAAAAACAGCACCTCTTTGAGACATGCCAGTGTTCTTCCTTAAGGACGTTTACTTCCACTGTGCTTCTTGTAGGAGGCCAGAAGCACAGCATAGCCCAGATCAGATCTGTGTGGGTCAGTATTTATGACAACCAGAAAAGCTTGATAAGCCCATCAGATATTTTAGGACTGCCTGAGGTTTTTAAACTTGAACAAAATCCTGCTATATAAACCTCTTACACATATTCTCAAAACCAAAAATTATCAGAACATACATTTCACACTATTTTCAGTGTTTTGAAAGTCAAAAGTGTACTTAATTTTTTTTTTTACTTTAATATTGTAGCAGCCTAAAATCGACAGCAGTTAGTAGAATAGTTGAATATAGTTTTCTTCTGTAAGTTATTTTCACCATTTGACTTTACTCCCAGTAAAGCTATTTGAGCTCTTGTCAATCAAGTTCTAATTACTATGATCCATTTAGTCAGAGGAGTTGCTACTGAGCTCTATTAGGAAAGGAAAGAATGGTAGTCCTGTCTAAGAACAGCAACACATCTTTCACTTTATTAGTAGCTCTTCAAAGTCTCTATGTTTTCGAGACAATTACCCTAATAAAGTGTTGAAGGACTTAGACTCAAGACTAACTTAATTTGACATCGTTTTTGCAATTGTGGTTACACAGTTACAAACACATAGGATAATGTGCAGGAAAAAAAAAATTGGAAAAGGATTTGTGGGATATATAGTTTTAAAGGGAGTGTGACACGGTATAATTTCTGTAATGGTGAGATATATTAGTGGTGCAACAGAAAAGAGAAAGTCAACTAGGATGTGTGAAGCATGTGAGAAGAGAATAAACTTTACTACATCTTTAGCATTTATCCATTCTTATACCACTGAGATACATAAAAAATGGGTTTCTTGCTGCTCTTCCAAGTTAAGCATGTGAAACTAATTGGTTTCTTTAGTTGGTTGATTGGTTGGTTGTTTGGCTGGCAGCATTTCAACTGTAATCAAGTCAAAAACAAGGAAAAGTCAACTTTTTAACAATTCACAATTATTTTCGGTTTTATTTTATTAGTTTTATTGAAAGTCTTTACATTAAAATTGAAGGAAATTTCAATTTTATCAAAATGTCAGAAGAAAACATTATAACACCAAAATGAATGATCTGGTAAAAATGAAATAAATTAACTATTTTTTCATGTAATTGCATCTAACTCTCATCAAAAAACCTGTTTAGTTAAAATAATTTTCCTTAAATGTCACAGTGGGGTTCTGCAACCCTCCTGGAGACAGCTTAGTCCGTAGAAGAAATCAGGAAAGGCTCATATTTGTAGATATTTCAGCAGATCTTTATTTCGTGGCCACATGGTGAGGAGCCAGCATACAGACAGGACTCTGCACACAGACTGACCAAGTCACGAGACAACCCCCAGTTCCTGGGCCAGGGGAACACAAAGTCACCAATGAGAACACTGCTTTGGGTTACATGTGACCAGGGGTAGGAGCAGGGGCAGGGGAAACCCTGTCCCAGATCACGCGTCCACCCGAGGGTCCCCTTCCCCAGGGGAACATGGGGGGGCGGGGGGGGTTGAAGAGACCCCAACATCCAGTTCAAACTGAGAAATAATTCCTTAACCATATTAAGACGCTTGGCTCCTCAGTTCACATCTGCACATCCACTTTCCATGCTCAGAACTGAAAAGAGAGTTCAGAAAACCCTTGTGTTTAACTGACAATGAAACTTTTCTTCCTGTATAAACTCTCTTTAATAATTTCTGTATAATAATGTTATAAAAATAACGATGTTTGAGAATAAATACAATCTGTAAAAGCATGATGCTAGTATCAGATCTTTAAGGGCACTTTTCTTTTAAAGATGACATGAGGCATAATGTATCTTTCCAAACTGATTGGTCTCATCTTTATCCTCCTCAGTGCTTTGGCAACTTGTTCTAACATACATTAACTCCAATTAAATAGCAGATACTACTGAACTAGGAAGCACTAGGGTTTTGATACTTTATTCTTTCTGTCTATCTTTTCCATCTCTAAAGCTACATGGATCATTTATTAGAGAACCTCAGTGTTTTGGTGCCTGCTCTGAGCAGCTGCAGGCTCCCTTCAATTCCCCCTATAACTTGAATGCTGCTGTGTCCATTGCATGATCAAGAGTGGTAGACAAAATACTGCTCACCAACAGGATCTTAAGAATTTTACATTCATCATTAAAAGAAAAAGACACATAAAAAATATGCTGACAAAAGTCAAGTGTCAATATTTAAATGATTATATGTTTTAGTTACTTTGCTGCCAAACAGCATTTTACTTGATATTTCTTGGTTTACAGTATGTGTGAGTCAGCTGTCATCAGCAACTCATGCAAATCTGCAAACAAAAGTAGACAATCTGCTAACAAAACAGAATGGATATGTAGATTGAAAATTATTTCTCTTTCATTTAAGGCCAAATTGGCTAAAGCCAGCCTCCAAAATGGAAGACATGTCAGTCAACAATATCTCTCATCATCATTTATTAATTTGGGCTTTGATTATTCTATCAGAGCCAAGCTGGCAGTGCATCTATGGTTACACATACAGTGTTCATAATAGATCACAGTGACTTGTCATTTAGTTTAAATAGCTATTTACGTAATAATTAATTGATATAATCTAAAATATTAACTATACTGACATAGGACTGACAAATATTTTCCTGCAGAACTGTTTTTTCTTCTCTTATTATTCTCTAAGGAAAGGAGTCCCCAGGTCCTCTTGATTTTACTCTCCTCACAACTATGAAAACTCTTTCTGCTGCTTTATTGAAGAAGACATCTTTTCACAACCTTGAACTTACTCTTCCAAACTGGCTTTCCTGTAACTCTCACATCTTTCACAGAGTAAAATTCTTCCTAAGTAAAATGACAGAGCCTGACATGATCTTATCAAATCCATAGTTATTTCTCTCTAGGCAGCGGCTATTTTACATATCATAGTTGCAGAATTTTCTCAACCTATATTCACGCCTCACATTTTCATTTGGACAAGAAGTCATCTCTTTGCAACGTTTGAATGCTCATCCCCGGGCTTTCTCACATGGAGCTGTGAGAAGGTTGACTTACACTCCCAAGGATTTTCACCTTTTTTTAGAGGCACCACTATAGTAAGCCTGCATTACCTACTCCCTCCATTTACAACCCCTCATCTTTATGCTCTGTCCTGGGCTGAGGGAAAATGAATCTTTTCAATGAATGCAACTGCCAAGGGCTGCTTGAGCGAGTCCATGTGTGGAACACAGAAGGTCACTTGCTTGGAGTTCTACCTGGAGGTGCTGGAAAAAGAGACTAGCAATGGGAAACCTGGCAAGGAATAGAACAATGGAGGGTGGTGCAAAGCTGTTCAGGCTCTGGAAGAAGAGAATGAGTCTCCTGAGCAATAGGCTTGCTTTGTGTCCTCCTGTGAGTCCCATCGACTTCACACTTCTTTTCACCCTTTGGAAGAAATCATTCATCTATCCCATGCTGAAACAATACTAAAAAACTTTGCCCTCTTCTAGCCTCACGACTGACCACCAGCACCCTACAGCTTGTGATGTCTCTGCAAGACACATCTTGAGCTGCTGGAAACAGTTTCTTTCTGAGTACTGCTAGGCAAAGGAAATTTGGCTTTTCTCTGTGTTTTTTATTTTAGGAATATGGGGAAAGAACTGAGATTATCTTGGACTATAACCCCTGAGAAGTGGGATAAGTCTGTTCTGGGGATAAGGAATGGCAGAAAAAGCCTCCTCTCCATTGTTGGGTTTAGAAGAAGATGATTTCATAAGTTCTCCTGTCTTCATTTCCCAGTTCTCACTCTACTGAGCAACAGAAACTTTTCCCACAGGAGATTCACTGATTTCTTGTAATTTTCACTTTTCTCTCCCCGCTTGCCACATTTAACTTAAGTTTTATAGATCAGGAAGAAAGATCGATGTTGTTGTACTTCAGGTATTCAAGAAACAATCAAGTTATTGCTAGCGAGATCCCTAAGTCAGTTAAGATAATAAAAACATATACTCTGCTTTCAGAATTCTTTGGTGTTTGCAGAAAGGATTTGCTTTGAGCCTAAAAAAGCTGAAGGAGCTTTCTGGCAGCTTTCTATCAGATATGAAATATATGTTTTAAATAAGAGTTCTCATAACATCTTGCAAAAATGGTAGAAATTCTTTGTTATAGGGAATTTGGTTACTGCTGATGCATGCAAGTATGGGGGGTGTGACTGAATGGGTGTAGAAAGGGTTTTGTTTGTTCTGCACATTGAATACAGCCACCTTGTTCTCTTTGCAAAGCCCTTTTTTTTTTTTAATGCCTAAAACCCACTTGGAACATATTCTTCTCATGCTGAGTGGTAAAACATCTAGAGAAAAATGATTTTTGTATCTTTAAGAGAGGTTCTGCAAGCAGAAGGAAGGGCTTGTGTGTATTGAAGAAAATACACCCAATAATCCCTTCGCAGTTAACCAACAAGCTACTTTTCCAGTCCGCTGGTAATTTTCTGTAATGCAACACTATAATCATGAGGCCAGATATTAGTACCTCTTTTGCAGTGAAGAGACATAATTTTTACAAACATGTTCTCAGTCTGGCCTTCACATGTCTGTAATAGAAAGCTAATATTCATAAGATCTATATGGTCTTTGGGAAAATGAATTACAAGTGCAAACTCCAATTATATTGCATTAGCTGGAGAAGTCAGAGATCTGTTTCAGAAGAATTTCTCCAAATCACTAAATATTTCTTTACAGAGGTAAATATTTCCCACTGAATTTAGAAAATTCACTGAGAAATTATGATTCAGACGTTTCTCTCAACCTTTCAGAATGGAATTAACAGGGTGGTGAGCACTGTACTGTAACTGCTTGATCTCCTGGCATCTCACTGTGCAGGATATATAAAGGCAGTAGTGGGAGGTAGGATATGAGATATCCAGGCAGAGAAGTGAACTTGCTATCAAAGGACAGACAATTAACTGGGGAGATGTACTGATTTTTGTAACAAGAATATATTATAATCAGCATACTACTCTTGATGATTTTGCCTCTTCAAATCATCATTTTGTAGCAGAAGACTATTTCCTTGAGAAATTTATGATTAGCTAATTAGGAAAAAAACAATTTCACTTTTTCCTTATGAAATCTTAATAGCTTTGTAATTATAAAACTACTGCCAAATATACCTTAAGCATGAATTTTTAAGAAGCTTGAGGTAGACAAAGGAATGTTACTTGAAAATGCAAACCTTGAACCATTTTTTGCTGCCTTTTCCTTTGTGCTCTTTAAATTTAGCTTAAAGACAGCTTAATTATTTCTCTCTGAATCTGGAGGTAATATTGGATTAAAATTGCATGTCAAACTAATTTTGTGGAATTGAAATTGTAGAAGTGTAAAAAAAGACAGGCTGATTTCAGTTGTAACTGTAGAGAGGCTATCCATTATTGTCCAAATAGAGGAATAATTATTTGAACTGTTTCCTGTGCTCAGCCAAAGCTCAAACACAAAGGAGAGTGGATGAAGGGGCAAACACTGAAAGTGTAGAAGCAAGTGTTAACGCATTCTGAAAACAAATAGCAGTGCTGCAAAGCCTTCACTATTAATGGCTGTTCCACATGCAATTTATTAAGAGGAAAGATTGTTTCTGTTAGATAAGGTGTTAGGGAAGTGCAGACATATGTCTCTGTTAATGGGCTCTTTGTACAAGTCTGATAGGGAAATCAATGTGCCATGCCCGGAGCGAGGCCCTGCTACAGGAAGACATCGTCGGAAAAAGGACCTTGCTGGGTGAGGATCAGGCACAGTGAAAATGAAGCTGCTGGGGTATGGGCGCAAGGAAGGGGTGCTGGGGGAGGCATGTGGGGCATGGTAAAATTCCCAGATGGATGAAGGCTCTGGGTTAGAGATCATGTGTGGGAGCTTGCAGTGGGGAAGGATGTCCCTGGAGGCCTGCAAGATACAAAAAAGGGTGAAGCCGTTTTATGGGGGTGTCCTGAGGCTGGAGCATCTCAGGGATATGTTTGAGGTTCTGTAGAAGATACTGAAGGGCTGAACTACCCCCTCCAAGAGCCTGTCCACTCCCTTGAGCCTGGCAATGTCTGAAGTTGATACAATTCCAAAACCAGCCAGAGTCTCATCCTACTCTTTCGGACAGAGAAAAAGCTGGAATGAAGGAAGTGTGAGGGGACTGCAAGAGATTGCTGCCATTGCTGTTGCTGCTGCTGCTGCTGCTGGGCAGACTACCACATGGCAGGAGCTGATCCCACCCCTCCATCCATGCTTGTCCTTCAGTGCTGAGGAGAAAAGCCTTGCAGGCTGGCCCTTTCCTTCTTCCTGTCCTCAGGTACAGAGAAAAATCCCACAACTTCCCAGCCCAGCAGCTGGTGGGTTTGTGCTCAGCAGGGCATAGGACAGGCTGGCCAGGATGTCTGAGGGATGGGCATAAAAGGGGGAACCCGCTATGCTTTGATTTGGTAGATATTTCTCCCTTAGGAATAGTTTAGGTGTAGTTTGCCCTTTCTTGCAGAAGGGAGAGAGAGTGTAATATGCTACTGCCACCCCAATATTTTCTCTAATTTCTGTTTCGGGGAAACATCCATACTGTCATAGGCTGAGGAAATACAGGCAGCTTCCTCAGTTCATTTTTCAACAAAAGCAGGTGATGAGATATTCTGTCCTGTATCATGTCACTGGAAGCTTCCCAGGCTTTTAAAACTTCTTTCCCCCTGCTAAGCTTCTGAAATGTGTTGTGTTTTCTACCTGATATGACTGAGTCAAGACAAATGAACAGTAGCTTTGAATTTTAAGAACATGGTCTCTTGGTAGCAGTAGCCAGAGAGGATAAGGTCTCTGGAATATCTCTTGACCAAATTATTTACCTCTCAAGCAAGTCCCCTGAGCAGCGTCCCCTGATTCACAGGCGTGGGTTGCTCTTTCCCATTTATACTGGTTTGGAAGTGGCCAGAGACACTTCCTGATCTTTCTCCATGGTGTTTATAGACAGCTTAGAGTAATTTATCCCAAGGAATGACCTGAACTTGAAGAAAAAAGCATGAGTTGCTATGGCAAAGGCTGCTTCTCACAGGTAAATAAAAAACCCCTGAAGATTGTGAAAAGAAATGTTGGATGTTCCTTTCCTTGATGTCACAGAATCATACAAGTTCTGGTCATGCTGGTAAACATTATATCTAATAATCAGGCAAAATTTTGTTTCATATCTGCTATTCCATTTACGTAAATACTGAGTTCCTGTTTATAGGGAAAGATTTGACACTGAATTAAGTATGCAACACTGGAGATAGCTGAGTATTTATATTGTGGCTCCTTTAGAAACCACTGGTAAAATCAGTTCTCTTTTCCATATATAACCTTTTAAGAATAAAGAAAGATTAACTACTTTGCCACTGTTTTGCTACCATCATTTGCTTTACTGCTGCTATATATCTCTGTCTGAAATTACACAATGCAAACAAACACTAGCTGCCAGTAGCTACACTGTTATTGTTTGTCTGATGCATAAAGGCAGCTCTGCAAAGGAATGAAGTTATGACACAGATCTTATTGACCCAGATTTGTTCTGTAGGCCTGATGATTACTCTAGTTCAGTAAAAATAAATGTGTTCAGTTCTACACATGTGCTCTGTGACAACGTATTTTTTTTCAGGTATGCAGGCTACAGAGACTGCAGAAGAGATGATCTTTCTATCCTACACAAAAACAGTATTTCAAATCTTTTTAAAATTCCTATTCGAGGTTTTTAGAAATTATTATGTCAATAATATGTAAAAATGAGTTCAGGCATACAGGAAGGACATGACCCAGAGTTTCCCTTGTCCTGAAGAGCGTCATGACTACTTACTCCTGGGATATTTTCTATACATCTTGTTCAGTTATTTTCCCTTTCGTTTACTTGGAATTCTTGACTGAATCTTTTCCAGGAAAAGTTTTGAATTAAAAATTACTTAATTGAAAAATTCCTAACAAGCTCTACTGGGCAAATTTGGCAATATAACACAGGTCATATGGATTTGACCTTCAATATATCTCTAAATGTCAAATTCTTTGCAAACCACGAAATCTCAGTATTATGTGCAATGAAAACATTAGTAGTATTATTCTATGGTAGTTTTACACTAATTCCTATCACCCTTTTTTTTGTCTTATTGGAGTGAAATTTGTAGCTACTCCTAGGATCAACTAAAGAATATATGCCATTCTTATCTTTTAAGTGACTTGTTTGTTACTTTCATGGTGGATCCTTGTGTTATCTTTAGGTACTCCTTCTTTTAGAATTCAAAGACCCCCAAAAATGTGGGTACTTGTGACATGCTGGAAAATTCCACCTGAGGAACCTGCCAAGTGTTTTTCTCTCAGCAGCTCCATACAAAGAAACAGAAGCTGAATTACACTGTACACACTCTGCAGTGAAAACAGACATCCAAAGGATTTTACTTTCCACTCGGACACCATGGACATGTTTGCACTAATCTCTGAAGATGGACAGGAACTTACTTTGCTTCTGCATTACAAATGCATGGACTTGATCCAGTTGCTGATGTGAGTGAAGCCTGTCCTCTGCATGGCCCTGCCTCAGGTCTGCAGTTTTTGGACCAGACCTGGCCTATGCCTGGGCAGATTGGAGAGAAGGGAGATGGATCAGGGCCTCCCTACAACCCTCCTTGCTATCAGCAGGGCAACTGACAGTGGCATATTCAAAGGAAGAGACACAATGATTTTCACCATCTTCACTTTTTTAGGCTGTCTTATTGCAGCATCTAAGATAGCATGGACCTAACTTTTAGTATTAGGCATAGTAACATGTCATTTAGTGTATAATTTAACATATCCTTACAAGAAATCATCTTCTTAAATAATGGTCTTTATTCATGTAGTTACTTACTGTTCTCAAAGACATTTTGTGCTGGGAATATTTTTTTTTTAAAGTTTCAATTCCCTCAATTTTATTTATTCATAATCTGCAAGCCATTTTTTATATCGGAAAAAGATATCAGCAATTATCCTTCAAAGCCCCAGTTTTAGCAGAAGTCAATTATACTGTACATTTAGTAGCCAATTATTCTGCGTCTGTTCACACTAATGGCAATTCTTCATCTCAGAGATTTTAATAAAAATGCGTTTTTTAAAGCAGCCTTTTTTCCCCCATCTTGCAGAAATTAGCAGTGCAAGGGCAAAAAGCAGACTTGGCCTTACACTGTTTGCTGAGCATGCCAGCGCTGCACCCAACCACCAGTGCATGCCTCCGGCAGAAAGGTAGCGCATGGAGCTCTCCGTGAAAGAGGCTCAAGCACCTCAGAGCTGTGTGTGGGGTGACTTTAGTGAGAAGGGATGGTGGGCGGGGAGAACACTTGCTGAAACGCCTCTGCAGCAGCAGGCTTCCCCCAAACCCAGTTCTACTGAATGTCACTCTCAAGCCTCAGAGAGAACAACGGTTGGAAAGGCACATGTGGATGGGCTTGTACAGAGCTTGGCCAAACAAGGACCAAGAGTTAATGTGCCATTGTCCAAAATCCAGACTCAGTCTCCTGTTTTAAGAAAGAATTTATTTTAATTTATAGAAAAGGAGGGAAAAAATATTTGTTTTCTGTTGTGTCAGAATCTTTTTGTATTTCTAAAACTGATTGCATGTGTTTTCTTTGCTGTGTGTTTCTCTTCACTCAGTAAAATTTGTTCCTTTTCAATGCAGAAGTCTTTTGTCCCGACATACGTGTTTAAAGAGATACTTCCAAGTAGTTTAGACATTACGTTTCAGCTTACTGGAATGAGTACATCTATATTTAAAGCAAATATCTGTCATTGTCATCCCAAAATAAAATAAGTAATAGCAAAACCATTAGCCACTGTTAAAGCCTTGACATGCAACACTGCAGCAGAGGTATTCCTTGAGACACTGCAGTTAACTCTCAGGAGCTATGCCACTGGTGAGGAGTCATAGCTCTGATTTCAACAGCAAAAAGTATAAAAGGCTTCCAGATCGGCATTTAGTGCTGTAGATGAATAGAGGAGAGGATCACATCAAGAGCTCATGCTACACCTGGCAGGTCTTGGATAGATCCTTAATATTAAGTCTCAGAATTTCTCCACCATGTGATAGAACTTGTCCCCTAGAATTTAATTTAATGATTGAACTAAGAAATTGTCCTTGTAATACAAGGTTTGTATCTCAATTTCATTTAGGCCAGAGTAAAATGGAACTGGGATATAAACAGCATGCAGGTGTTGTGCTTGCTTTTTTCAAGGGAAGGAGGTGAGGGTGGGTTACCCTTGCCTCACTTTTCAGTGCAGCTGTGACCTCTGAGTGCCACTGTGGCTGTGCACTTCATAGACTGTCATGGATGACTGCGATGAAGCTCTTTTTTTAAACGACTCCAGAAGGTTTTTGTGCTGCAAAATAAAAGAAGGCTGAGGGCAACTGTTGTACTGGACCCATGCCTTTCTGACCTCAGTATTACCTTATTCTCCAGTTCTCCTGCAGGATGACATCACCTAGCTCTCTCCAAGTACAGTCTGAAGGTAACTCGCTTCAAGGATAGATTCCAACATTCCCAAGACTGAAAGCTGGTTGGCTTCCTGAAGTCCTGCAACACATCTCCAGATAGCTTTGTACCCTCCTATCCCTTCATGCCAGATCTCAGGGCGTGCAACACAAAGCCTCAGGCTCCTGCTCCAGGAGCAAGATTTTGGTGGGCTTCGATATCACTTTCAACATCTTACAAATTAAAATAATGTTTCTGTTTAAGGAACACAGAGTACCAGAGGAAATTCAGGAGCAAGATGAAGAAGCAAGCTGTTCTGGATGGAGCTAATCTTAGGCAGTGTGTGTCTCTTGACAGGCAGACAGTACCCTCCACTTCTCTTATTTAGCATAATAGGAGAGCAAATACTCCCATCTGTGGAAGCATTCTGGAAAGATGGTCCCTGAAATTATTAGATTATAGACAATATCATTTGCATTACAGTTATAGAAGCAAATGTTGGATTTTAGGAATGAATTTTTTAATTAATATTTATTTTTCGAACACAAAGAAGATGCAATTTTAAAAGTTGCTAGGAATCTTTAGCATTCTTTGTTTTCCTCTTCTCACTCGAATCAAAGTAATCTTTTAGTGCACAGTGGTTTTCAAGATGAAAGACCTCTTCCTCTAACCAAAGAGTGAAGGCTGAGGCATCCAGCCATGGTTACAACCACAGTGTCTGAGCTGAACTCTCCCTAGACACTTTGTTCGCCTGGCTGAAGTTCAGGGCTTCTCAGCTGCACTGACCTTTCTGCTACCTACCTAGCAAAAGTCCAGCTGCAAATATGGCTTCTGAAATTTGGTTCTTGGACCTTGAAGGTGGGGTATTGCGCCACCTGAGCCTGAATTTATAAAACTGACAGCTCAACTTGCTGGGTGCAAGCACAGTACCTTGGTAACAGGCTGATGTCTGTGGCTCCTACCCCAAGGTGCCTGCAGGAAGCCTAAGGACTCTGGGTACATTATGGGCTTCCATGCATACATATCAAATATGGAAACATTCAGTGTCTAATTCTCTGAAAAAAGAAATAGACTTACATTAGAAGTAAATAACATTTCCTGCAGCAGCATAAAACCCTCTAGAACACTGTTGCGGTGTGTTGTTTCTTGCGATGATATGGCAAGCTGCAGACCTTCCCGGAGAGTGCTGCGGGACTTCCTTGGGGAGATTAGCTGTTCCTGCTTCCCGTAGCCCTCCCAAGCTGCCCCGCATGGCTCCGGCTGGCTGTCTGCTCCACAACACAGTGGCGATAAAGGAGGTGAGAAGGCTCCCCGCATGGAGACCTCAGAGGAGCTTTATTCACATGGTGCCAAAGGCAGAGAGCACCACAGCCTGACAGGCTGCTTCCCCAAGGCAGAGAAATGACCATCTCCTGGACTTAGAGTTTTATAGGGGGATGAGGGGGGCGGAGAGAGCACATGGACTCATGGTCTCAGGGTGCAGGGGCGGTGCATGGGCGGAGTTGGGGTATTGGGACCAACAGGGAGAACCCGAAGGAGTGGCCAGGAGTAGGAGCGGGGAAGGGAGAACAATGTGGGAAGGCCAGGCATTCAGTAAGAAAAGGAGTGGGAAAGTACAGCACCACAGAACATCAACCATGCAATTGTGCAACACATTTCAGACACAATATAGAATAAAATAGTTTAAAAATTACCTGAAAATATTATTCCCAATGTCACCGTATTGGAGAAACATACCCTCTTCATTCCACTCCATGACAGATGAAAATAATGACAGTCTTTCTCTGAAGGATAATGTATATACATAATTCCTCCTCATTTTGGTTGCCTTAGATAGCAACCTGCTTGGAACTGCATAATACTCAAACGCTTAGTGCAGAACAACTGTAAAAATAATGTGCAGTATGCATACCTATGAAAATTTGGGTTAATCAACCCTAATCTTGTGTCTTAGAATAATATGGCCATTTGAACACAATATGTAAAATATTTGGCCTACAATGCTAAAAATATTCATTACTTTATTTTAAATAGAGTACCTGTATAATTATTTTACATTATTCATTTAAGAAAACTTTCCTTGCAGAGATGAAAAAGGATGTTTAGAGTAGGGTTTCAGATGCTGTTATTTCTGTTACGACTGATGACGAAAAAGATGCTTTCTGCTAATTTGAAAATATTTTACTGGAGAATTTGGCTAACCCTACTAGACCAGTAACTTCATATCTTTAAATTGCTTGAAACCATATTCTTAAATCTGGCCATTAATATGTTTGTTTGTACATGCAAGGGAGCAAAATGTTCAAGGATATTTCAGTTATAATAGAGTACAATTTTCTAGATATTTCAGTGGAAGAAGTTATTTGTCTGATATTTTCCTAATTTTTTAGACACACAACAGTGATCTCATGAACATATTTTTTTACTAAATTAAGCAAGTAAAAACATAAAGCTTTTATATTGATCCCTACATGCCAAGTCAGCATATACATTGAAACAGAAACTAATATAAAAGGCCTCTCTAAGGAGATCAGCTTTTTCAAATCTAGTCACTTCTCTAACACCAAAAAAAAGTTACCTGCTTTTTAGAACCAGGCCCAAATGTCAAATACACGTCAGATTTCCAACAGGATTCTGTTTGTGGAGGTGGAGGATACTCTCTTCATGCACTACCCTTTTGACATAATGGATCCCTCCCCCACCTTGCCTTGCATTTCCTTGCCTTGCCATCATGTCACATCCTGTCCCTTGCCTGACAAAGAGTCCCTCAACCAGTAACATTTTATCACTATTATTGCCAGAAACTGGGGCTTATATTCTTTGTAAAGTGGTTTATGTCAAGGACTGAGAAATGCTTTACAAGATATAGTCAGAACTGTTATAACACTTTGCAATAACTAAGTTTTCAGTTCACTGGCTGGACAGAAAAATACTTTAGGTTAAACACAATGCTTATTAGTTCTGAAAAAAAAAAGAGCTACATTGTCTTTTCACAGTTTTAAATATCTTTAAAATTTACATTACAGTAACTTATTGTAATCTCTTTACAAATATAATGCCTTTACAAAGACCCTTTATGCCATTTTGAGCTTTGTACTGAAATTGAAATCATGATTTAGATCTATTTCAAAAAAGGTTAGATGTTTTAAAAAACCATAAGCCAAGAATTCGGGCCATGAATAAAACTAGATGAATTTGTAAGATGTAATTTTTTACCACAAAATTAACTAATAAAAATTTAAATACTTAGATTTATTTTGTCAAAATATCCTGATTTCTTTTTGTGGTAAACCCTTAGCACAATGTTCTGCCTAGAAATCTATTTATTTTACTAGGAGTCTTTTAAATAAAACTGAAATATTGTGCTTAATATGGCTTTTATTGACTGAAGAAATTTTACAGTGTTGACTCTAAGAAGCTATTTTTCTGCTTTTCTACTCCCATATAATCTGAAGACTCATTTTTACCGTTGTGTTCAAGCAGAGGTGTTTCTGAACTGAGTGCTCTGAAAAAGTGTTACTTCTTTATACCACAAATTGCATTTAAAAAAAAAAATCTCCATATAGATAGTTGAAGCAAGCCCGTAAAATGCCATGCTGAGAAGACAAATGCTGCGGCTAAAAGAAGAGTAAAACCCCTGGCATTGCTGCCTGCCCCAGCTGTACATTGCAAATGGCCCAAACCTCTCATGAGTAGACAGAAAAAGGCATTTAAGATTCACAGAGACTGGCCAGGAGGCAGGTTTTACTTTTACACTTACAGTTGTCATGAAATAGTGTAAAACTAAGAAGAAATGGTGTGCCAGAAGGTGAAAAAGCTGTGATAGTGCCCCAGGCACCCATGAGGAAGGTGACATGGTGTGAAAGGGGATGAGGGGGTAGAGGAAGGTGCAGGCAGAAGAGAAAGCCCATGCTCCTGAAGTGTGATATGTGGGCTTAAAGGCTGGCATGACAGCGACAGTTAGCATGGGAATACCAACCAGGAATTCCGGATTCCCTCACCCAATACATTTTCAAGCAACTATAGCAAGATAATCATGGTCTGTCGGTTCCTCTTTTTGTCTCTATGAGAGGCCTATTGCCGTTAAAATTCAATCCACTATTGTCAGAGTTTTGCCTCTGAAATGTGCAGGTGCTTTACTTGTATCTTAACTGAAGGAGATAATGTTAGCATGCAGGAATTCAAAGTTTGCAAAATAGCCCCACTTTAAATTTGCAGAAGAGTTTTTCTTGGCCAAAAAGAGAATACAAGGAAAATAACTTTATCTACTACACACATGCTTAATTTCATTTTTCTCTAGGAACCTTTTCTTGCAAAAAAATTGTGAATATTAGCACATGGGAATCATCCCCATCATTCATACTCATCAAAAGAAAATACAACAGTCTTATCACTTTTCTAAATCTTTGCTTGACTGTGACCATGGAAGTAGAAAAAGGGCAAGAAAATAAAATTTATTCTATAGTGTGACACTACTGGCAGCAGAGTTCTGGCTTTAAGAACAGAGACTTCCCTTTGAAGTCTTGTGTTTGATGGGATTGACCTTACTTTGTGTGTTCTGTCCCTGTTAACCCCTGCCCAAGGAGTGTGGGCAGGCAGGACTGTGCTGACCCATTGAAGCCAAAGCAGAGCTGTACCCCTGGGCACAGGGTTGGGCTTTCACCCTGTGAAAAGCAAATAGAGGAGGCTGGTGAGAGGCAATGTGCCAAGGTGCCGAGCAAATTTTGAGAGACTCAGGTTCAAGGTCTGCCCTTGGCTTTCTGGGTGAACCACTTTCACTTGCTGGCTTCTGCTTACAGCAAACAGGGGCAATGCCTCCTACAAACACTGTGCCAGAAGGATTTCAAACAAAAGGTTTGGGCTGCTTTGCAAAATTGCCTCAGAGATTAAATAAATGTTGTTAAATGTTTTCATTTTTAATTTTTATGAAGAAGCACATGGATATCAATACATTAGAGGATATTAAGTAGCCCAGTGCAAATGCCTGGCAGAGTAAAGAAGAGGAGGCATTTTGGTGCAGTCCTGTATTTTAATTAAATTATTTGACCTGCCAAATATTCCAGCATCGTTTATTTTCATTTTGATCATCTTGGACTAAAAAGAAACTGTAGAGATAACCCTGCTAAGTGTTTGTGGATATACATAGGAAAAACATCATGTGAGTACCTTAGTTTAGGAGGTTTATGATTTCATCAAACCTTTCCAACATGGTGAAAATAGACAAGTTGAGAAACTTCACTCCATCCACCACCTCCTCTGTCTGTCACTACTGTTGATGACTGTACTGGATGATGATAGCTGAGAACAAGCTCTGTTGTAAGCATGTGAAATCTTTGGATAACTCCCTAACCACATTCTCCACCTTGCAGTCCTAACAGATTTCACACTGTTTTCACAAAATTTTGCACCAATCATTGTTTCTCCAAAATCCGGACTCACAGAATCACAATGTTTCCAGAAAATGTCAGCTTTTGGTAGTACTTGTGAGCAATTTGTTACTCAAGGTTTCTGGGACAGCCTTTAAAAATTGTGCTGAGCCTAATGCACAGGTTGGACAGGCAAGAGAAATCAACAGCCATTTGGGCACATATCTCCAGGAGGATATTTCATCTTTGGGTACCTGGGCCAGGAGGAAAGGGGGACAGAAGTCACCTGTCAGGTGCCCTCCTGGAAGCGATTCTGCAGTTCCTGCGGCAGCCTCTCAGAAGTTTCAGGGTAGCTCACCAACATTTCCCCAGTTTTCAGAAGGTTAAAAAAAGGTGGTTTAGGCGAATAACATATATACACTAGTTTTTTCCCTTAATTTCTCTATATGTTGAAATAAGAGAGCAAGAGTGTTAACAGCTGGCACAGCCATAGGGGTAGGAGAGCAGATGTGTGTGAAATCATCCCGTCAAGAACTCACTGAAGGACACGCAGAGACAAGAACACCAGTCTCTAACCACCTATGTGTCTTTTATTACATTAAAATGAACAGAGTAAAATTTGTTAAACCAGTCAGGACCCTTGAGGTTAACACACATTCCACAGATCTCACATTTTTGAAAATGAGTATTTCTTTTCAGACTTGGTTTGGAAAAACCTCAAGGTTTTGTTAAGAAATAATTTGATTCACAGAAGAAGTAACTGGCTTACTGCTGCAAATACCAGAGGGATTTGTTATGACCATATTTCAGATATCACTGATTTGCAGTACTGCTATGTTGACAACATAAGTTTTCATATTTTTCTTATCTTCTTGCAATTATACTTTTTCTTTGTTGTTGTTGTTGCATAAGGAGCTCTTAAATATTTTGTGGTTGGAATCTCTTTTAACTTTGGTTATTTTCCAAAATTGATGGTGGCAGTAAGGGCTGTAGTTTTTTGGGGCTTTTTCTTGAATGAAAATATTTTCCAAAGAGGTAAAAACTAGCATGAAAAAGCCAAAACTTCAAAGAAAAAAAGAAAATGAAGAGAATTCACAGCCCCCTCCCCTCAGCTCTGACTTTTCAGCTCCCTGGATAATGAATAGTTACTTCTCACTTTGATGTACCTCTGGGGCTTCAAACCAGAAATGGATCATATACGTGCTATGTTTCGAAGGATTTTAATTGTGCCATGACTCTCTTCTTTTAAGTGACAGAACCTTAAGGACTGGGACTCTCAGAGTCAGTTGTCAATAAGTATTTATGAGTCTCAGGTGGTCATGGGGAAGTCAGGACTTTCAGAGCTGAAATGTCCATCCCAGGCAGCTGCTCTGCTTGTGCTGATGCTTCAATGGCACTTTTGAGGTGCCCTGGGCATCCCCACTGCTTGACCATGGCTCAAAGAGAGGATACCCAGACAGATGTTTAAAACAAAGGCTATGACATTTCTTCTCACGACTTTCTTTGTGAATAAGCCTCCTAAAGGGAAGGGGTGAAGTTTTTCCTATCAGCATGTGCTCAGCACAGCATCTGGAGTGGGACAGCTTCGGGCCATGCTCCCCTCACCCCAGCTGCCTCTGGATTTACCTAGCAATAACCCCCAGGGTCTGCTTGGAAGGAGGCTTGGCACCAGATGCATGATCCTACTCAAAGAGCATTAAAGGTAGCTTATGCAGACCCTAAATTTGTAGGCAGAGACTTTCCCTGCTTGCGTCTTCTCCTACCTTGCACTGCGTAAGCATGCTGCAGCAGAACATGCCCTTTGGAAGATTTATTTGCAATAAGAGAAAGTTAGAAAGCAGTAATTAAATTGTAAAGAACTGGGAGAATTTAAGAAAAAAAAATACAGTGGTGCAAACCAGAAACCTCAACGTACTGTTTACCCAGTGCTGGCAACTTGTACCTGCTTTATTGGTTTAAAGCACAACATTCGGTCACAGGTTATTGTTTCAGCAGCTAGGTTGTTGAAGTGAAACTCTAAGGAAGTGTAACAGCATTACAGGGAGAACTAGGAAGGAGACTATTAGAAAAGGATAAGGAGTTGGCTTTTATGAAGGAAATTTTCAAAGAGGCGCACAATAGATTGGCCGAAAGAAAGTCAGAATGTATCAACTATACATTTATTTGTATATTTATTTAAAGTTAAAGCCTAAGGCATCATTCAGATGAATGTGTCAAAAAAAAAAAAAAGAGAATGAGAAAGAATTTAGCATTTCAGCTTGGAAAAGAGGGAACCAGAGTATTAAAATGCAACCCAATAGCTGTCATGTGCAGCTAAAGGATGTTTAAAGCAAAAGATGAAAGGTATTGTTTCGACCTAATAACAGACTTAACAATAAACAAGCAAACAGCTGGGACAAACCTAAGGCATCATAGTCACGAATGAAACAAGACTACAAGGTGAGGTTGCCAGAGTGATTTTATTAGCAGAGAAAGGTGGGTTAAACTGCAAGAATGAAAGGGAAAGGGGAAAATCTAATCATCATGAAAGGAACCAAAATGAAACTGTGAGCACTCAGGGGGCTTTGAAGGCAAAAATTAAAAATGTGAAGAGAGAAATCACAAAGCACAGGCTATACTATAAATGCTTGTCATCAACATCTTGCTTCATGTTGGGCTTAGTCTCTTCCTTGTCTGCTTAAAATAATGTTATCTCAGGATAGGAATTCTACCCTTAACCTCAGCAAAGTGAAAGAGCAGAGAGAGAAGTAGATGTGGGGGCACAGTCATACCCAGGAGGATGAAGAGGAGGCTGGGAGTCCCCTGCTTGCTCACGCTGCACCAGTGACTCCCTGGGGCTCTGTGCCCCACTTGGCCCCCATGCAGCTCAGGGCATGGATGGGCTATGGCACAGTCCCTGGAGGCAGGGGCAAAAAGGAAGACAGAGAAGCCCTGAACATTTGGAATAAGATGCAGCAGCCAAGGAAACCTTGGGGTGCCAGGATATGAACATAGGTGGATATTCAAATGGTATTATTCTCCAAAGCCACAGTGTTGAGCAAAGCCTTCTTGCCTGCTTTTAACAAGCGGTTTGGGCTGCAGAAGATCCAGCACTGTACAAGCCTGTAATGTAGGGTATCTGAGTTGCTTACTTTAAAACTTGTTTTAAAGTCCCTCAGTGTGCCCAAACTTTCTATCCAAAGAAAAAAAAAAGCTTTAACAATTCTTACAGTTATTTGTATAACCTTTTCAGAAATGCTTTGTTTTCTTTGTCTTTGCCATTCATTTACTTTGAGGTTTGCAGGTTTTTTTATCAGTGGTAACTTTGAAATGTAACAATAAAGTAATTTTTAAGAAGGAAGCATGAAGTGTTTTACACTTTTGAAGAGTAAGTTGTTAAAGCAAACTTTTATTCAAACAACATGAAGGGCTTAACAAAAGGTCAGCTATGATGAAGATTTAAATGTCACAGGGCCAGAGCTTGTGCTTGCTGTTAACCCAGGTTTCACACTTTTGGTTTTGCAGGAGGGGTGGATGTATTTGTTTATGAGAAAGAGACCATGGCTAATACTGTGGGCTAAATTCCAAGGAGGGCTAATTAGCCGGTTTGACCACACTGTCACCATGCATATTTTCACTGACTGCAGCAGTGAGATAACTACAGAAAGTTCAAGAACTTAAAATGTATGTAAATGTTGTTTCATAAAACCTTTGCCTGTCAGAAATAGAACTGACTGATGCTAAGGTGACAGATGCCCATTTTGGGAAAGGAATGAGAAAGAGACATGCTCATTTGATGTCTGAGAAAACTCATGTTTTTGTGTAATCAAACATGAGAAATGAGAAAATGTAAATTTGGGACAAGATATTGTTAAAGAAAAATCAACCTAAACCCGCTTCCCCCCCCCGCCCCCAGCTAGTATTTTGGAATGTATTAGGAGCTGAAAATATATTTTTCATTTTCTGTATGAAATTTCTGCTTCAACCCAATAACATCCATTACTTTGAAAATTCAAATGATAAAAGAGAAGTTGCGCTGCAGAACCTTTCTACCATGCTGCTTAAGAAACAACTGTCCAGCTCATGGTATTATTTGAAAGCATATGAAAACGAAATCCAAAAGAAAGAAGAGATTAAAAAAAGAAAATGTAAACAAAGGGACCTGCTTCCTAAAGCCTGGACTTTTCCTTCTGGGTGAAGCTCTGGTATTTTGAAGCTTCTGTTTTGAGTGGGACTGAGGACTGACAATATTTACATTTTCCATGAAAAGGGAATTTATTAATAAAAGAGTTGCTTTGGAAAATCAGGGACAAATCTCTCTGAAACAACATGAAGTCTTCTTCTGAGCAACCATACTGCAGAATCCACCAGCCATTTGGGGTGCTTATTCCCAGTGTTTATATCCTTCTGGCCTCAGTGCAGGAAAGATGTTGCAGCCTTTTTGGTCAGGAGGGCTCTTGTGCCTTGCACTCCCTTCTCCAAGAACAGTCTCCCTGTCACTAGTGGGGTTTTGCAGGGCTCCATCTCTGGCCCTGTGCTCTTCATCATCTTCATAAATGACTTGCATGCAGGACTAGAAGGGATACTAGGCAAGTTTGCAGACAATAGAAAACTAGGGAGAGCTGTTGACTCCCTGGAGAGCAGGGAGACTGCAGAGAGACTCCCTGCAGAGAGACCTCAACAAATTACAGCCCTGGAAAATCACCAACCATGTGAAATTCAACAAGAGAAAGTGCCGGATTCTGCACCTGGGATGGAGCAACCCAGGATGTGTGGGCAAATCAGGGCACGTGATTCTGGAAAGCAGCACTGTGGAAAGGGCTCGGGAGGTCCTGGTCGATGGCAAGTTGAAAATGAGTCCGCAGGGCCCTGGCAGCCAGGAAGGCCAATCGTGTCCTGTATCAGGCACACCATCACAGCTGGGCAAGGGATGGCATTGTCCCGCTCTGCTCTGTACTGGGGTGGCATCACCTCGAGTCCCGTGTGCAATTTTGAGTGCCACCATGTAAGCCATTAAACTCTTAGATAGCATCCAAAGGAGGGCAGGAAAAGTGGGAATGGCCTTGAGGGGAAGCCGTGTGAGGAGCAGCTGAGGTCACTTTGATACGTTCAGCCTGGAGAAGAGGAGACTGAGGGGAGACCTCATTGCAGTCTAAAACTTCCTCACGAGGAGAAGGGGAGGGGTAGCAGTGATCTCTTCTGTGTGGTGACCAGTGACAGGACCCAAAGCAATGGTCTGAAACTGAGTCAGGGGAGGTTTAGCTGGATATCAGGAAAAGGTTCCTTTGGTTTGGCACTGGAACAGGGTCCCCAGGGAAGGAGTCACAACACCAAGCCTGACAGAGTTCAAGAAACATTTAGACAATATTCTCGGGTGCATGGTGTGACTCTTGGGTGTCCTGTGCAGGGCAGGAAGCTGGACTTCATGATCCTTGTGGATCCCTTCCAACTCAGCATGTTCTGAGATTCTGATATTCTGTGTCTCCCTGATGAGTTCCGAATGCCTTTGCACTTCCAGTCCCGTGAGCAGGGTCACCCTTCACCACACAAAATATTGGCAGGGCAGAAAATTATCCAAACATCAGGCAGACTAGGGAGAGCTAGAGTGTTATAGCAACTCTACAAAATATTTTTGTCCACCAGCCAGTGAGCATTTTTCTTTTGTCTTCTTACTTGTGCAAAAACACAGTCATATGAATACTGGGATCAATATTATTTTGCAATACTTACACTATAATAATATTTTCAGTCATTCAGTTTTAACTATTGCAACCAGCTTCTCTCCTGACCAGACTGGTAGCAGCGGCTGTGTAGTCCATTGGTGCTAACTCAGAATTTAGTGTTCAGTTAACTCTGCTCTTGTGGACTGTAAATTATATCCGGGAAACTTCTGATTACTCATACAAAACAAGATTTGAATTTCAGTTGTAATCTCTTTCCCAGGTGGGCCATTAATTTACTTTTCAAAATATCCACTCAATGAACCATGTCAGCATGTAATAATGATTTTGAAATGTAAATAGGTTGTGCATGTAAAATTCCATTTTTCTGATAAGTGGAAAGCAACATATTTTTGCTCTGCTGGTGCATTTATAAATGCATGGGGAACTTCCATTACAAAGTTTTGAAGTACAATTATTCAACCCAAAATTATTACCCATGGCATCCTCCCTTTCAAACTAGTAAACTGCCATGGTACAATTTTAACATACTCTGAAAGTGAATAAAAACAAAATGATAGCTCCAGTTAATAGTTGAGCAGTATAGTTCAGTGTCTGGAGTTTTCCTCTTTGTTTTCTACCAATTCATTGCACTAAACAGAAGGTATCTAGTTACATGGATTAGCCACTGTTGCTTTTCCATGCCTTTTTCATAGTTTATTTTTGATGATTGCAATTTATGGTTGCATTGCCTTTTTAATATTTTGCTATTCACTATCTGTTGAATAATAAATTACACCTTTCATATATTATTTTAATAGTTCTTGTTGCCATGTGCTTTTTTTTTTCAGGTTTTCATTTGTGGCTGTTAAATGGAGAACTTGTCATTTAAGCATTAAAATTCCTGTTTGTAATCAAAGGTATATCATAATCTTTTCAAGGCAGACTCTAATCACAAGAGTTCAACTGCATTGATGTGCAGAAGTTGGGTTCCCTACCCATTAACACCGCATTCCTGTGATAAATTGTGTAAAATTGCTAAGGAGATGGTACAGGGAGTTTAAATTTTTTTCAATACGGAAATGCTAGAAGAGAGCCTAACTATGTAAAAACCTGAATGGAACAAACTGTAAAACAGAGGAAAAATTCTTGATGGTGACAGCCTTTCTGTCTTACAAACCACAAAGAAAGCCAGGTTTGTGTGCTGAGGATCACAGAGTGGGGTCATTCAGCACAGGCAAAGGGCATTCAGCCTCCTCCCTCTCAGTCCACATAACAACAATGGTTATTGGGATGCAGCTCTGGATTTTAATAATTTGTTTGTGGCCCAGGGGCAAACAAATGCAAAACTCAGCTGAATTCCTAATCCGGCATGGAGTTTTGTTCCTGTTTGCAATGGCCCCTGAGCCATTCTCTACTTGGGAAATGGTCCTGATGTGTTTTTTCTGGACTGAGTTCAACAATGAATTGCTCTCAAAACCATGATCTTTTTGGCCATGTGCACATGAAACAGTTTTGTCAAATGCCAAACATAGGAAAGTAGGTCTTGTCCCTGTTTGCTTTTCTCCCTAAATATGGGCACAATACAGCCTCTTTGGCAGAACTGTTGCAGCTGGTACTAGAGTGGGTTTGAACCCCATGCACAGATTATCTCTCAGTTGACTTCATGTTGGACACCTAGCTTTATATATGGAGAAGCATAGAGAAGTCTCCTATAGCTTTACCTGAGTCTACTTTCCTAGGAATGACTTTCTGGGAAACTATGAAGATCAGGATATGATGCAGTATTGTGGTAGAAAAAAACCCTCAGTGCAGCATTTGTGATGAGCATAACAAATCTCATCTAAAATTTAAACTACACAGATTAATACATGGTACAATTTTAAAATCCAGCCCAAGGCACAAGTAATTTTTAACGTGTTTAAAGAAGTTTCTGAGAACCATTTGACCACTGTGGTAATGTGGGCTGTTTTTCATGGTTCCAATTCAGTTCCTCCAACTGTGATCACTGATTCTACGTTTGTATTCCTTTTCATCCTTTAATCATAACTGCAGTTTCATGATGGCAGAGTTTCACCAAGTGAAAACAAAGCATCTAAATTAATATCTTAATTTAGATACATGCTTTATGATAGAGTGTGGAGGAGGACAATCTTGCCAGTCGCCTGGGTCTGAGGATCTGACCCCAACGGCCACCATAATAATAGAGGATGTGAAAAAATTCACTCTTAGGAGTTACAAGAGCAATGCTCCCCATATCCTGTATTTTCACACTTCTGCTCCAAGCAGGAGTTCTGTTCAAGTATCATCATTAATTTGAAATAAGGGACTTAACTGGCAGATTGTATCTAAACCACATAGATATTCCCAGTCTTGCTAACCAGTATTATTACATCTCAGCTTCAGAATATTTGGCTTGAGTGAGGTTTTACATGTGAGTTCATGTATATTTCCTCCAGGTGGCTTAAAGAAGTTGTCTGCTTCTGGCTCCTTTCTGAAAGATGCACATGGTGTAAGCATTGTTTTCCCAACAATTAAAGTGAAGCAATAGATTCCTCACTAGATATATTGCTAACAATTAGTTGGCAGAAGATAGAAAACCTACAGACTGCACTTGTATGTGGTTCTGTTGGCCCTGCTTGTCTCACAAAAATAGCACCCCACAAACCGTATACAAAGTGATAAGGATCAGTCCATAACAAGGGCGTGTAAAGTCAAACTTCCACTTTCTGTCAGCATACAAGATGGAGAGTTTGGACAGCCTTATTTGTTTAGTAAATTTGCCAGTAAATGTAGCTAGGATAGAATTGTAATGACCAAACACAAGGAAAAAAACCCATTAAGATAATTTTCTGGGCATTGTTGTGCTTACTATTGGATAAGCAGGCATCAGATCAACTGATTTCCAGGTTGTAGAGACCTTTGTACTGTGCAGGAGAGGGAAAATGTTAAAGAATTGTTCCCACTGTCATTTCATTCTTTTCTTAACTTTCTGCAGCATATGAAAGTTACATAAAGTGTCCTGCAAAGTTGTGCACAGTATGTCTGTGTGCTCTTAGATAGACGCCTACGCTTCACACACAGGCAGATGTCCTGTTAGGATTTTTCTAAAGGCAGTTGCAATTACTTGCCTTGCATTTGTGATGCAAAATATGTCTGACATTACTCTCCCCGAGCTTCAATGTCTGGCTTTGAAACGCCACTCTTTTACCAATAAGAAATAAATAAACTTGACATAAAACAAGACAAATGTGCTGCTTCCTTCTGTGCTGATCATAATAGACCTTTCCTAGAAACTGCTTCTTCATAAAAGCAATCTCGCTGCTCACAATAACACCCACCTTTAATTAGAGACTTTTACCAAACAATTGGTAGGAAGGTGTTGGATTAAAAAGTAAACAATCAGGCAAACAAAGCCCATGCTGTCTTCAGAAGGCTGTTTTAAATTGGCCTGACTAGTGTACTCAAGTTCAGGCAATTTCCCTTGGGTTTGATCTCAGGCAAACGGAATTTCAATTATACCTTGTATTCTGTAGGCACTATTTAGACTTCAAAGGTTTTCAAGGATCAGAATGAATTGTTTACTAATTTAAAAACTGAAAGCTTCTTCGCTTCTGCACACACTGCCTATTCCCCACGGATGAATGGCTATATCCTTTGGATGCGAAATTCAAACATTCAACATTCCTTTCTGTTGGATTTCTTTGTGTATATATAAATACATGTAATTTCTTTGCTAACAAGGGACAACTCTTACTATCTTTTGCCTAGTGCCGTATAAACAGTTTGAAGATAAATATGCTGTGTTGCTTTAGTGAGTATCCATGCATATGCATCTTTATATCAAACTCTGTGAACGAGTCAGGCTTATAGAAACTCAGTCCCACACAGTGTTCTATTATTTACATACCTTTCGGCACCGTACCACACTGTGGTATAAAAAGCACAATGAAGTCAGTCTGATGTTCCTCACCTGCTCTGATGGGTGCTGGAGTTTACACATGGAAATTGACTGCTCCTACACAAAATGTTGTCAATACATAATGTTTTTCCCTCATTTATCTGTTAGTAAGGAAGCAAGTGGGTCTTTGAGACACTAGAAAACCTGATAACTACACTAAGATACTTGTTGAGTGGATATGTGTTGCAAGCAATTATACATTGGGATGCTTTTGGAAAGGACAATTTAGTAGGCATGACGTGTCAGGGATTTAATAAACTAAGTCAAGCCAGTTTAAGTACCTGTAGATTAAAATCAATTAGCTGGGGAGAAGTAAGGCAAAAACATGTTTAGGAGATATCATTTCTAGTAATCATGGACAAAAATTGATAAATTTTAGAGTAGTCACTAAACTCTTATGACGATCAGTAGAGTTTAGAAAATGAGAATTAAATGCGAGAAAAAAATGGATAACATGGGAAGTAATACATTTTTATTTTTTCATTATAAACACCAACTTAATTAACTGAAATAACATTTAAATGACTGCCTGTGGATAGATATTTACTGCAGTCACTAGGGAAGCCCTCAAGTTGACCAGATCTCTTGATGAAATCCCAAGGAAAAGGGCTTACAAAGAAAAATTAAAGGTCTTCCTTGACTCAAAGTCCCTTTCGAGATTGACATCTAAGTGCAGTATGGTGAACTTTTCTAGATATATTCAACTACTCTTAGATAAATTATTTTGACTTTGCATTCAAGAGCATTTCCTAAAGGTTTTTCCTACAGAGCATACACAGGGAAAGCAGAAGCATCAGAGACAAGTATTTAGCACATGCAATAAGAAGTAAATAAAAAGTATAGGATACATGGTAGCTCAGGAAAGGACACATTTTGGTACAGGTAAGAAGGATATGGGTACGTGAGTCTTTGATTCTGTTCGAAACAAATCCTCAATCCTTATGACATTCACAATCTCTTTTGTGAATAGTCAGCCTGCTCAAAAATGTTCAAAATAGAGTTTAAACCTCTTACATAAAATGATAGATAACTGTGAAAACTTTGCGCTTTGAAATCATAAGTAGCAGATCTCAGTCAAAAAATCCCAACACCAGAGCCAGTAAAATACTGTAACCGTGTGTTTTAATGGAGACTTTAGTTAAATGAAATTTTGCAAACGTATAATTTTATCCTCTGTGCAAAGCATCCAAATCTGAGCCAGATTTGAATTGGAAGCTGTGTAACTAAGTTTAACTCAATCTAATAAAATCTACTGGAAAGGAAAAGACTATTAGCATTGGCTTAGTACTGTATTAACAAAAACACATGGCTTGTGGCCAATGTGGACCATGGGAAAGCTCTGGAACACCTAAAAGAAGCCTGGAAAAGTAACCTCATGATGGGGAATTTCATAAATGCATTCATGGAAATTCTACTTTTTAAGCAGAAGACACACAGAAGGACAAATGAGAGATCTATCTGATTCTTTCCTGCTTTCTTTGGAGTCAGCTGCAGACTTTGACAGTCCATCACAATGAACTGCTGGGACAGGAGAGGACACGCTGTTTGTACAGGCAGTTTTCTAAATGACAGAGATCATAGCAGCCAGTCCCAGCTACTATCACCCATACATCCAGAAAAAAAGCCATTCAGGAATACATACACAACTTCTCTATCAGAAGTTATATCTTTTTAAAGATAAAGATACGGAATGAAAATAACAGTGGTTTCTGCATTACATTTTGTAGAAGTTATCCTGTGAACTTCCTTGCTTTTGACTATTGACGTTTTATGACAATTCTGGAGTTTCTGTTACAGAAACATACATAAACTAAAAAGTTATTTTCTGTCAAGAAATTCAGTGAATATTTGAAAAAAAATATTTATAATATTGCACTAGGTCAGTGTTTCACATTATTTCTAAATGCTTCTTGACAAGATGATGGCTTCTGTTCCTATCAACTGGCCTTGCATGGCAGAAAAAGTCACTATGTTATGCCACCTAGAGGTATTCTTACTGTGCTGATACAGTATCTGAGTTATGCATTATTCCCTATATTACTCTGCTCTGTTTTCCTGGTGATGCCTTGTTTGCACAGCAAACTGGACTACCACAACCATATGAAATTTAGCTGAGAAAGAAACAACAATGGGAAAAAAGTGTATAATTCTGCTTGCTATGTGTGGTCTATAGGCTGAGAAGAAAGACTACATCATTGTTCTGCATATCATCTTAACAAAACGGAGAGCACCTCCAAGAACAGTCATCCCAAAATGCATTTAACCAAATCAGAAAAGCTAAGCTGGAAATGGAGAAAACAAGAATTGTCTTCCTCTCTGAAGTGACACCAGGTAGACTGTTCACAAAGTGAACAAAAGTGTTTCAAAGCACCCTTCAGTCAACAGGAAAGTGAATTTATGGTGGTTTTATAACCGTTTCATAATCACTAAACTTTACATTTAATGGTCTCTATTATTCAACATTTATATGGTGTGACATGTTTAGATTGGATATTGGAATGAGATGTGGGAAGACTACAAGTATTCTGCTCTGCAACTTAACCTTGGGTTTTTCTATAGTTCACTAAAGAGGAAAGAAAACATAAGTCCAGTTCGGAGATCTGTTAGCTATTTTTTGAGAAGAAAAGCTTTAAAATAGGTTGGATTTTGATAATAATGTTCACCTGTTTCTCTTCACAGGAAGAGTATGTAAGCACTACAACATAAATATTTCTACCTACTTTTCTGAATATATTCTCTTTTTTTTTGAAACATCATTATAAGAAGATTGTTACAAGGGTTTTTTCTGTGAGCATTCATTCAAGATAGAACAATGTTCACCTCAAGTGTATGAGTTGAGGTGAAAGGATCAGCCATGAAGAAGTCAAAGCGGGGAGCAAGAGTGTCCTATAATACAGAAGTTCTACACTTAAATGTGTAAATAGTTTCTTGGTTATTTTTTAAACTCTAATCTTTCTCTTTTTACCTAGAGATTTTTACCATATAATATATGTTTGCTTGCATGTTTTTATCAGGTAAATATATATAGCTATTTAATTTTTAACCAAAGCTTAATTTTACTTCGTTGTTTTTCTGTGTGCTGCTGGTCTTATCAATTCTTTTGATTGCACAAACAGCACATGGTCAGCTTTTGTTGTTTGTCATGGATACAAAGGTAAACAAGATTTGTCATAAAGATCGGGCTTCTGAGGTCTACATGACACCAGGAAAAGATCAGATGTTGGTAGGAGCTTGCTAGTGCTGGTCCTTGAGGTTTCAGTGTTGAACACTAATGACTGAAGTCCATCAGTTGATGAAGCAGTTTCCTTCCTCCAAACTTCCATGTAAAATGTTATAATATTTCAGCAAATCACAGGTTTCCTTAGGGTTCCCTTTCCTGGATGGTGCTCTGTACTAGCTGTCATCTACACCCTACAGCCGCAGCCTTGTCTCTTGGTGGTGGTGGCTTATTTCCGAGTGCTCCATGTGGAGTCACAGCAGGGTGTGTGGGGTGTCCCTGCAGCAGCATCAGTGCTGATGTGCATGGATGTGCACCCTGTGCATATTGTTTTTGTTGCGGCCATGAAAGCCCTTCGGAGGCATCACAAAGGACTGGCACATGTGGGAGCAGGCTGGTCATTGAGAACCCTCTGAAATGCTCTGAAATGCTCTGAGTGTCCTGCAGAGCTAGCCAGGATGCCTAGCTACAAAGCAGGGTGTATTTGGAGTAAGCAAATCCAAAATCTACAGTTCAGGGACAGTCAATATAATATCATAAAGCTAGAAATTGCCTTGTTAAGTCCCACTCTGGAAGCTAACTGCCATCTATAAGGGCTTTTTAGAGTTTGATTTTTAAAGGCCAGAGAGACATACTGATGATGTCACCAGCCAAACACGGGTGGCTAAACAAAACCCTTCAGAAAAATATGGGAGGAACACACTGTAAGCCAGAACAAAGTGTGATCTGGTTCACTGGAGTCTGTGTACTCCTTGGGTACAGATCTAATGAATACATCCTTTTCCTGGAAGGAAGTTAAAAATCATGAGTTATGCATGTATAGTTAAAAAAAAAAATCTGTAAAAATCTGTGTGTAACATCCTTAGATATCAAAAGTGGTTTTTTGATGATTTTTTTTCTTATTTATTTTTTATTTTGCTAGTGAGATAATAAGCTGTGTGTTTACTGGCTATTTGGCTGCCAGCAACTGCTCAGGTAATAAATCAGATGGAGATTAGAAAGTTGTTTGCACTTCTGAAACAAACTTCAAGGTTTCCTGTGAGCTATCAATTGTTTAACCAAGTTGCTTGAAACAAGAAAGAAAATAATTTTCAAGGCAAAACCAAAAAGAGAACTGGCTTGTAGTCCTGAATCCAAAAACCCCCTTGAAAAACTTTTTTTGCCACGTTGGCAGTTGTGGCTAAGGCTTTGTGAAGGAGTCCTCAGAGACATAATTTTTTTTGGCACTACAACCAAGTTGGACTGGCCAGAGACCAGAAGTGAAAGGTATTGTCAGTACTAAGAGGAAGTTTGTTCCTGAGATTTGCAGGTGCTTGAAGTATAATTGCTTCAGATTACCAATATTTTTCCATGTTGATCCACCATTTAAACTTTGAATAGTCTTCTACTTGCCAGTAGCATGTTATAATTCTGTTTTGACAAAACAATTTTTTTTTTTACTATAAACTTTCAATCCCTTATAACGGTTCAGGGCTAAACAATTTGAGACTGGTGTGAAAGTTAGAATTCTTTGTATCAGTATGCCTTTTTTTCAACTATATGACCAAATTAGAATAGGTTTATTACACTATATAACTCTATTAGCCTAGGGCCTCATTGACTGCACTTCACTGGAAGTTGCCTCCAAAACAAAAAAGTTTAGTACATATTTTCAAAAATCAACATTTTAAAATTTTTGAACATCATTAAAGTGTCAGTTTGCCTTCTGAGTCTTGTATTTCAGACTTAGTTTAATGTTTTGAACCACAGATAAATATAAGAATTGCATTCTCTTTTTCCTTTTAAAAATTAATTCTGTTAATTACAAAGATATGAATGTGAATGAGACATACCGGTCCTACTAGCAGAAGGATGAAGGAATGAATGAGGACACCATGTTCTGTGGGTTTTCTGGGGTGGCAAAATTTTCAGTCCGTAAAGGGAGCTTGTAAGACAACAAGCACTGATCCTTTCAGCCCTGTGTGCTAATCAGAATGATTTATTAAAAGGTTAAAAGTGTATTAACAGTAATCTTATTGTCTCTTTATGTGTGATTGAGCTCTCTGTTTCCTGTAGTCTTGTTATTAAAAGAACTATTTCCTTAATAGATTGCATTAGGTTGTGCAGCAAAGGTAAATTATGATTTATACGCACTTGAACAGCATGCTAAGATGAATGTGGCCCTACTTGAAGCAAGTGTTATATTTATTTAAAACTTCTGAATGTAAATAATTCTGTAGAAATAATTATTCATGAAGAGGTTTCCTGCTATTCTGAATGTGTCAAAAGGCTGGTTTCAGCTTCACTGGCGGCTTTCCAGACAAGGCTAACACCAAACCAGCTACATGCACTTAATGCTTAACACAGAGTGTGTATCCGAAGTACCCGAAATACTGATTCCAAGCATGAATTCTTAAGGCAACTAGTTCATAGTGAATTAAAATATTAATTGCCTCACACCTTCTTTTAAACAAGTTCTTAAAGCATCTAAATACAAATTAAAAGCATCAGAGAGACCTCATAACTGGGCATTACTTGGGCCCTGCTTTATTAGTACCACCTCATACATGTCTTGGAAACTCCATTGTCGCGTAAACCTTTCATAAGCACTAGGGTTTAAAAAAAGGTGATACTAGAGGAGTGGCAGGGGCATTCTGACAGAATTGGAGTAAAACCTGAGTTTTGTGAATGCCCTGTTACAGCTTGAGCAACACAGTGGAGGTTAACCTTCTGAAGTGCACCCTGGACAGAAGGAATAAATTGATTCCAGGATGATCCATGTGGACAAAGGAAGAATTAATGAGCTGGAATTTGTACTTTTTTTGCCAGCCAGATGCAAACAGTCTGGAAAGGTCATCTTTTTCAAAAGAGAGAATTACTTTTGTAGGAATCGTCTTATTTGCAGAACAAGACATACTGACTCTAGGCAGATTTACTGCACTAGAATAAGATATGAACCATTCAGGAAATGCACTGATTTTGAGCAAATATTTGGGGTAAAATGATCTGCTGCTATAAACAGAATCTGTTAATTTTTATGTGAATTTGAACAGTTGTGCCAGGAAAAGAATGTGTCTTTATATTTGCTCAATTCTGCCTAGGAAGTAATCTGAAAATAAATATTGGCTTTTCCGAAACCCAAGTCAAATGGAGAAGGAACAGGTAAAAAATTTACATATGGCAATTCCACTTTTTCTCATATTCCCTTACTAGTGTGTGCTGTGTAGTTATTTCTCCTCTGACTTGAAAAATCTTACTTTTGATTATACTAAGCCAGAGACAGAGGCATTTGACACATAAATTACCTATTTGGAAGCAGTGCTTGTGATGTAATTGCTGAAATGGAGTTTAAGGCTAAATGTCAGTATACCATTCACCATGTATTTGTCTCATCTATTCTCAGTGTGTCATACAATAAGTTCTTTCAAGATCAATTTATTTCCATATTAGTGAAGATTTGGTTTTTGCTGATGTTGACTGCAAAGAAATTATTTTTTTATTGTATTTTTAATGTATCATTCTAGTGAACAAGTGAACACACACTTTTAACCAACTTGGCCATTTTCAAGTTTGAAATTCCTTAGATGCTTCAGGAAGAGGTAATTGTATCAGGCGTTAAACCACTGTCATTTTGAATAGGGAAATGTCTTTACATGCCTTGCAGTTCTGCAGCTGAATATCACTTGCCCAGCTAGGGAAATGCAAATTCCTCTGCCCTGTTCTGCCTTTTCAGATCCTCAGATTTCTTAATTTGCTTCAGAAGAACTTTAAAGGCATTTAGTATGGTTGAGATCCCCCTCACCTCCTTCCACTGTGCACTGACTGACATCCTTTCAAGAAGATAAAGTAAATGTTTTCAGTCAACCAGCAGGTTGATCCATCACTGTGTGTTACTGAGGACCTCCTGAAAATAGCAGCATGTAGAGCATTTGCAATCAATCAGTCCTCTCTTTTACTGGCCACAGTCAGTAAATGAAAAAGATAGATAAATCGCTTAGAACTTTTTAGTTGAGAAGTCTTGCCATTAATTAATTAAAAAAAAAATAAGGTACAAGAAAACATAATGAAAGCTGCGTTTAGCAGAATTTTGCTTCGAGAAATTAGAAAACTGTATATTCCATGAAATATTAATCCAAAGCAATATGATTTTGTTGTCAAAATAGGTTATGTATCATAGTAGGTAATAGGACTTAAGCCATGGCCATAAGGAGATCTAGAAGTTCTGCTAACAAAGATGGGATGAGATATTGATATGGATGGATTGCAGCAATGTGTTTGTATCTGAGAGAAACATCAGAGATGGGATAAAAAAAAAGCAGCAAAAAGTAGTGGGCAGCCAAAAGAATGTTTATAGCATAACCTGAAATGAAGCTCAGACAGACTCTTTGTATTTTATAAAATACTGGAATAGAGAGTAAACACTTTCCCTTCGATTTGATTCCTGTCGCATTCAGAGGGATCAGATTTTGACATAATCCTTTTTATTTACAAAAAATGTGTGCAAACAAATATGTAGTCCTGCTATTAAGTGCTCCCAATACAGAAAGAGCACCACAAAATTAGCTTTGATGAACTAGTCTAGTGGAATGGGGTAACAATATACTAATGACATAGAAAATAAAATGTTCAAAAGGTGTAAAGAGAGTTTTAATGTGCAACAGGACATGGGATGCAAAGAACCTCAATAATTTTTGAAAGCAGATATGGGCGTTTCTGAGAAGTAACATTTTTGTGAGTGAATTCCACTGAAAAAGCAATGAATTACCTCATATTTTTATACTTATACTGCTCATTATATGCTCATATGTTATCAGATATTCTTAACAGTGCTCTCATGACAAAATTAGACGTTGTGCACATAATCACATTTTTATTTTTATTTTAAAAGAAGACCGTGGGGAAAAGTTTTTTACAAATGTCCCACATTTGGGACATTTGGGACTCTGGCTTCTATGGAATACAGTGATCAAGATCAGCTTGCAAAGATTTCAAAACTGACTCTTTGTTATCTCCTTTTTTCCAGCTATGGCAATGTGTAAGGAATAAATGCATTTCAAGAAGCCTGAGATGGTTTTTTTACACATAGGGTCAGAATTTGGCTTTGATGCACAGTGAAGCGGTCCAGAAACTTTTCCAAGGTATTTATGAACTCCGTGTCAGTGGAGAACAAGTGCATGTCCTCTTTCTTATACTTTTTCCTCCTTAGCAGCCTCATCTGGCAGCTTTGAGAGACAAGATAATGCAGAGCAGAGCACAAACAGGGAATTCCTTCCCAACAATAAAACATTTGGCTAGAGGTTTATGGCAGGATTATAGAGGCCTTCCTACCCCATGAGCACTGAGAACTGATCTCTATAATAGATGATCTCCTTCACTTGTTGCTTTGCTTATATATGAGGGGCATATTTGTGAACTAAACAAAGCATTGCTATAAAATGTGGAGTAACTCTAAGGTAGAGCAGCACTCTTACTTTATGTGCATTTCACATCTCTTATGACTGCTTGCTTAAAAAAAGACTGAGAGGACTTCTTGACCAACTGAATTCTGTATTGGCACAAATCTTACAATTCAAAGTTTTGATAAAATTAATTATTCTATGCAACCATTGGCCTAGGAATGACCATTCTTTTAACACATATAACTATTACATAATTTAGCAGTTTTACAAGGCAACAGCATTTCTCGCATAGCAAGTAATTCTACTGTTACAATTTAAAAACTTGCTGTAGCACAGTCAAACTAAATACTTGGGATCTTGCTTTGCACCAAGATGACAATAAAAAAAGAAAATTTCAGTATAGAAAAGCAGCAAATTTATTCCACCGTGGTAACTAAAATAGAAAATGGAAGAAGTTAAACTTCATCCAAGTCATGGGAGTTGCCATAAGAAATTCAAGAAAATCACTGGCTTTAGCAAAGTGGGTCAGGTTGGCACTGATTAGAAAATACTTTTCCAAGAGGTGGGGTCTAGGAAACTTTCAGAAATTATGAAAGAAATTGGGGAATAAAATTAATTAAATTAAAATCTACTCAGTATTCTCTGTACACAATCAAGCCAGTCAAGGATAAGGACACCTCTATGGTCTAATCTTATGGGATTTGAGAGTTTTGAGAAGATACAGAAAGGTCAGATTTAAGCTTTACAATTCTATGGCTGTCAGATAAAGCAGTATTTCAGTGAATCTATATTAATTTTGTCAAAAGCTCCACTCCTGTGACAACAGGAGGCTCTGGATTAATTTAGAGCAGTCAAATAAGGAAAATCTTACTTAATAGTTTGGACCAGGGGCTTTAATTTAATTCTTTCACATTCCAGTGACTTGCATAGTTAGAATGCTGTTGTCTGCTCCACAGTGAGTTTCTCAGTACCTGCTTTGGAAATAGGTTACTTTCTGTCTGTGTTTCTATATCATTGTTTTGCATGTGGATACTGAGATTGGAGCATGCATTTAAAAGTACATGGTGGCATTCCCCCCAGCTTATGCCATAACCACCAGCGGGGGTTGTGATGGCTGCATCCACCTTACTCTGTACTTTGGGGGACAGATGGCAACCTGGAAGCTGGGCTGCAACGGTGACCCAGACATCTTGCAAATATGCAAATATTGCAAATATCACTATGAGTCAATCATCTTACTCCATAAATAGTGACCATGGGGCCATTGAGCTTTCATGCACTACAGCAGGTGGCACATCAGGATATTCCCAAGTAGGGACACCTCTTAAGGGTACTCCTCAAGGCTGAGAGAATCCTTATGGTGTCAGATATTCAGTAAGTGTTTAATAGCATATTAAATTTTGAAATCTTAGCGTTGTGATCTAGAGGATTGATTACACATATATAATCCTTTAGACATTAACCCTTGACCAAGTCTGGAACTAGTCAAACCTACAATCCTCTCTGAAGGAATTTAGAAAGCAAGGGTGTCCTTTCTGAACAGCAATGGGAGGGTCTTCTTGGCATTTTTTTCTGGTCCTGTCTTCTATGCAGGAAATAAGTGCTCCTTGCCATTGAAGCATTTACCACTGAATTATGTTGTATCAATAAAATATATTTTTTTTGTCTTTCCTGTGACTTAAGAGCACAATTCCACCTGTGAGAAATTCCTGTGGACTAAGTAACTGGCAAAAACCATGATCCTTTAGTGAAAGTTCCCTAACTTGTCACACATGCTTGAGGTGCTTCTTCCAAGAAAGTTCTGAAATTACTCAATATCAGTCGGCATATTCCTTGCTTTTAACACACATCACATATATGTGAAAATTAATTTTAAAAAATTGTAATGAGGTTTGCATGATGCACAGTGACATTTCAGGTAAAGCTGTGTAGAGAAATAAGAGAAAATCTATCTGCTTCCCATTACTGCGCTGCCATGGGTCTTAATAGCTATCTGAAAGTTGTTACAGTACTATCTGCTTCTAGTTGCTCAGTACTTCAAGGTATTCTTTCTTCATCTTAGTAGTCTATATTCTAACTATTCCCTTATCATTACTTGCCTGTTCTGAGCCCTACTTTTTCTCCCTGTATAATTTCTCTCTTTTTTCTTCAAATCCCATTCCTTTTGAGATCATATAGGTGGAATCTGGGCCCAAAAGTCACAATTCTCTTTTCAAACTGGGGCTCTCTCCTACACTAAATTGATGATTCAGAAAAACATACATATATAATTGGTCTGCAGTAACAGTGTGAGTCCTCTGTGAAACAGGCTCTGAGGAGGACACATATTAGAACATTAATCTGTGTGTGAGGGGGTGGTCTAGCCCTGGAGTGCAAGAGTGATCAAGAGCAATTTATGCTGTCAGGGATTCTTGTGGCATTATTTTTAAATTTAGCTGTGTACCTACTACTTTCAAGAAAAGAACAATAACATCATGTTTAACATGTGATCATATTTATTTACTATAATTTTCTGTATAAAAAAAGGTGTAGTTGCCATTAGGAAACCAAATTTTTGGTTTTCCTAATCATTCTCAAACAATATTTTTGATGACATTTTCCTATAGTTCCTGAGATGAACCACGAGAGAAACAGAAAACCATAAGGAATGCCATGCACTATGTATTATTTATGCTGATTCAGGGGACAGAGGGATTGCACAATAGAAACAGATTCACAGTTTAAGCTTAAAAGATGCTGGTATTGTTTATTATCATCCAAAACAGCAGTCACTTGTCACCAAAGGACAGAGATTGCTCTTTGACCAAGGAATAGCAGGGAGGTGTCTGTTGGGGTCCACAGTATTTTGGGCAGCCTCTGCCAGAGACAATCATTGTAATGACAGCATACAAAGGAGGTTCAGAATCATCTTCGCAGGACAATTCAAATCACGGTGTTCATGGGTTTATGTTCAATGATAGTAAAATCCTTTTTTTCGGCCCAATGAGTGCATATCAAATTTTATTAGTCATAAATATAACATTGTCTGTAACTCCTGTCTGTGATAGAAAAGCCTAAATGCTAATACCTAGTATTTATCTTAGGATAAAAAGAATTATTTTAAGCAACTAAACTATTGCTTTCTAGATAAGCCATCAAAGCTGGCTGTAGCTATGGTCTTAGCACATTACAGATGCCGAATAAAATGAGTTTGCTTGTGTCAGAAAAATAACTCACTCACCAAAGGCATGGTGCACCATAAGTACAGTAACAGGATACAACTTATTTATGTGACTCAGTTGGAACTGTTGGTCTTAAGCCACAGGAGTTGGAGTACATTCATTAAACTGAAATCTGCTGAATGTATCTTTTATTATTTTTTATATGCAGTAATCCAGTTATCAGTAATGACATTCAATCTGGAATTTTGTTGCATTCATTTTGCATTTACTGCATGAAGACATACATGAGCATGTGTATGACCAGTTATTTATATGTAATAATAAAAAAGGTATTTCATTGGAGAATATTCATGTTCATTTTATATCTTATTAAAATATTGATAGTAACTCATTCTTCAATGTAAATATTTTTAATGTTTTAATTTTAAACTTACTGATTTTGTTTATTTTTATGCTTAGTAAAGTCAGTTACTAAAGTAACTGTGCAGTACCTGCCAACAGTTAGATAAAAATTAAGATAACATTATAATCAGCACTAATCTCTGGTTTTGAATTTTAGGGTTCTGGCAGATCTTATTAGCTTTTATAGT
>WEIT01022409.1:43618-62522 GCA_013389985.1 Dryoscopus gambensis
TACAGTGGCAGCATCCATTGGTCCTCCATTTCATCTGAAAATTAAAAAGAATATGATTTTTGCACTTCCAGCACAATAAATGAAAGTCTTGACTGTAGTCACTCCCTAAGCACAGGCTCCTACTGGCAACCACTCCCTTAACACTGCCTTCCACCTGCTGGCATTCTTGTCCACCTTGCCTTGGAGACTCACAGCAAAGTGTCAGCTATTAATGAAGGTACATGACATGAGCTTGTGGAGTTCTCAGAGGTGAGTCAGCCTAATGACACAGAGTGCCCATCAAACAGTGAGATTTTAATTTTTGAAGGTTTTTCCTCTCTAGGCTTTTTTTACAGTTGACACAGAAGTTGTGGTTATGAGGTCTATGTAGGAGCAGTTGTCTTTAAGTTCATACATTCCAAAGCCAAGGGCAAGCAATCTAAGAAGGAAATGGGTTTGGACTGTGTCCCAATTATTAGATATAGTTGGTATATCTGTGTATGAATAATGTCTTCACAAACCACAAATATTATTGTACATTTACAATTCTTAGTTATTTGAGGAATCACCGCCATCATCAGTTTAGACAAATATCATAACATAATACGTGAATATCAAATCACTCTGTTTGTAGAGAAAGGCCCGGTTATTTCATTTGGATTGTTCCAGAACTATTGCAACTGTGCAGGTATTTTACATGAATAATGAGAAAACCTTCCAGTTCTGCTGTTCAGTGAGCACGGGGTTTGTGAGGCCCTCAGCAACACTAGTGCGAAACTCAGCAGGTTTCACTAAAATATTCAGAAATCCCCTTATGCTATAGTCATTGTACTCTGTTCCCAGATGGATGTGGCGTGTGCAGTGCCATCCACAGAGCTGCTGTCTGCGTCAGCTGTTCTTCCAGACACAAACGCTGTTTATGATTACAGCTCTGTTTGCTTTGCTGTGCCTGCATCAAGGCAGCCTTTGCATGCACTACAATTACAGATGAGAAATGTAGAAGGAGTTACAGTAGAAGATGCAGTACAGAGGCAGGTAATGGCAGTGTTTCATATGCATTAGCAAAGTAAGTATCCTGTGGTGAGAGACAATTCTTTTGTCTTCAGTGAAGCTGTGTCGGGTCCTATCCATAGAGCTTGTTTTCCACTGCTATAGGAAATCTCTAGACTAGGTTGGCAATCCAACTTAGAAATCATATTCAGAAAATTACTGTCTAAGCTTGGTAAAGAACTCTTTTTGTCTTTTTTATGCTGAGAGTTTCTAGCATACTCAAAATGAATCTTGCAAGAAACATTTCTACTCTTTAAATGATGATGAAAATATGGATATTATTTAAGACAATTCATTCTCTCTGTTATCCTTAGATCTCATCAGTGGATACGCCATTTGGATATCAAGGTTAAAATGCCGTTAAACTTATCGCCAAAAAAAGTTCATCCAGTACCAATATTTGTACCTTTTCAAAAACAAGATAACAATCACGCCTGAAACACTAACAACCAATTTGGGAGCAGTCAGGAACAAACTATGGTTATAAAGTGTAATTTACCATAATGCTAATAGATGGTTCAGAAAGTGATGACAACCTGCCAGAGGTCTTTTGAGAGTACATGCAAATGTTAAAATCTACCTACAGTGTAGTCAACACTCTCTAGTGATTGCAATTTTCATGAACTCAAGGTGTTTTTCTAGCACTGTCAAACTGAATAATTACAGAAATTACAATGACATTTTTGCATTTTTTTTATCAGACATTTTGAGAGCAATCATCAATACCCTCAATATTTAGAGGAAAAGCAGCAATTCAAAAAGCAAAAAGAATGTTAGGAAATTTAAAAAAAGGCATCACATTATCACTGCACTAATCCCTAACACACCTTTTAGGTTTGGGCTTTGCTTGCAATCTTGAACCCCATTTCAAAAAAAGTATAATAATTTTACAAAGTGTAAAAGAGAGTTACAAATATGACCAAAGTAACAGTCTTCACTCAGGCAAGTATTGAAAAGATGTCTGCATTTAAAAACTAAACAGGCAGCAAATAGACCTCTTTCACAGGATTAAGGTGAACTTTCTTGCCATGGAACACTGAGGATGTCAAGAGGCTGTTAAACTCAGAGGTCTTGTTCTGGCCCATTGTATCCCTTCACTGCAATTTATCCTGTTCTGATATTCAGTCATCTACTATTCACTGCTATGAGAGAGGTCGAAGACAATTAAGATCTTAGCGACCATGCTGTTTTTCTCATCTGCCGACAAAAGCTATCAGATCCAGAATGCTCCTTGACTCTGCTCTGTATTGCTATGTTGACCTTGTTCTATGTATTTTATAGGAAGTCAGGGCTTAGTCTTACCTCCTCTGCTGGAAAGGAACAACTTTCCCTTCTGTGCTGTTTTGGGGTAGAGTTAATTTTCTTCCCAGTGGCAACTATGGGGCTATCTTTTGGATTTGTGCTGAACACAGGGTTGACAATATGGGGGTGTTTTTAATATTGGTGAGCTGGGCTTACACACAGCTTTTCTGTTTCTTGCACTGCCACTCTGGCAAGGAGGCTGTGGGAAATAGGGAAAACTGGGAGAAGACACAGCTTGGAGATGTAACTTCAACTGACCTCCAAAGAGATATTCTAGGAAATATGGCATCATGCTCAGTACAAAAAGTGAGGGGAAGAAGGAGGANGAGTTCTCTACCTTTCACCCTTCTGATTCTCTCCTTGATCCTGCTGGTAAGGGAGTGAGTGACTGGCTGTGTGGGGCTTGACGAGTTGAACGTTTTATTAAGCTGTGTCTGAGAATAGGATTAGATGTATATGATGTAGTTGTGTTATGATAATTTGGNAACCTGGGTTAAGAGACCTGTGCCAACTTTTCTGATTTCATTGGAAGTGGCTTTAAAAAAGGCAAAATGTGTAGATACAATATTTTGCATTATATTGTTCATGTTTGATTTAAGATTGACTCAAAATCTTAAGCCTTTCTCCACAGTCCTCCTGCACAGAAGCCTTCAGCAATACATACAAGAACCAAACTGAGATTCTTACGTAGTTGTAAGGGCTTGTTAAAGTGTCATGAATGAGGACCAGAACTTGATTACATAAATTCAGTTGCTTTAAAATAAAAGGTTATCCTGAAATGTGAGACCTTTTACACCTAGTAGTGATGTGTAGAGCATATATAGCACATCAGATGCATTCAGATCAAATAACTTATTTGTTGTGACAGGCTGATGTTTTCTTGCTTTTATTTTCTTTTTTTTTAATCTTCTTCTTTTTTTGAGAGCAAGAGAGGAGAAATGATTTTAGATATTCGAAGAAAGCATAAAATAATTCTTTAGGCGCAGAGAAAATCTGGGGAATATTTTTAGAAGATCTATTACTTGTCATCTATATATACATTCCACAGAATTAATTTTAAAACAATGGAACAAAAATTCACATTTAAAAATGTGCGGTTGCCGACAATTTTCAAGAAACATTAACTCAAACTTTAAGTCATAGTTAGACCTGGTCCACTAAATGATTCTACATCACTTGGCACACAGCATTTGAGAGTAAAAGACTATTGTTTCTCTTTGCACAAGGGATATTTTCTTAGTAATTTATTTCTGCCTGAATAAAGGAAATTTAGGAAATTATTATTGGCTAAATTTTTGTACACTGAAAACAAATTTTACCTCTGTTCCTCCTTGAAGGTCTATAAATTCCTTCTGTGCAGAGTGATAGCTTCACTATTTTGCCTGCAAAGTGAGGTTTTGTGCCATGGTAAATGCTTTATGTTTCATCTCTGCCAGGGCACAAAGGGAAAATGGAACGGTGACAAAAAATTCAAGTTGGCTACCAATTCTGACTTGCAAAAGTTTGATGTAAGAAGCATTTCCTTGAATACTCTTGTCTCTCCATGAACTCTACATTTGGATTTTAAAGAAGTCAGCTGCCTTTTGTTTTGCCTCAGTTAGTATCACTGTGAAATCACTGACATGAGGTTCTTCACTAGGAGTTTCCAGGTCACTAGTCCCCTTCCGTGGAGATACTGTGCAGCTACTTGAGGGTTGCCTGCCAATGTCAAATAGATAGACCCATAAGGGGCTTTGGTGTTCAGTTTTATCCTGAACTAAACAGTCATTTATTATAACATAAGCAAACAGAAATATGGCAACCACTGGTAGAGCTGTGTCTTGCCTAATATGTTAATGTAAGCATGGTTCCTGCCTACAGTAATATATTAGCTGTTTGCGAGCAAAGACAGCACAGAGACCTTTTTCAAAGCAGCTCGTTAAGACCAGCTGCAACTTCCTATAAAACAGTGTCCAGTTCATTTAATGAGTCTAGACATTCATCTATCAGTGTGTCTTTATGTAAGACACAAACTCCTACACCTAGAAGCAAGTACTTTTTTGTTGTTTTTTCTTGAGTGCTGCACGATGAGCTTGGGGACAGAAAGTCCTAAAGAGGAGTTTCTGAGCACTGAAAGGGAAATATATGTGGGTTGTTAATAGTACAGTCTTGATTAATTATTTCATTCTTCCCAAAGACTTTTCTTTGGCAGCACTCTCTAAGCATTATCTAGAATTCTAATCATTCTTGCATTCATGCAGTCATCTGGTTGTGTAGTTACATGGCCTTCATCTGGGCCAGCATTTGCGTGAATCCAGTAACACCAGCAAAGACCTGAATTTGGCAAAGAATGTAGGTATTTTCCCCAGTCTGGTTTGGGTAAGCAAATGACATGGGTGCACATGAAATGCTAGGCTCTGTTTTAAGGTTACAGTGAGACTGAGGAAAGCCTATAGATTTCAAGCTCTAAGTATGTAAAACACTTTTACTATTTATGGGTGGGTTAGAGAACAGTACGACTACACTGGTGAAGCAGAGAATTCAAAATTTGTGAAGTGCAGGATATGAATGCTTTCCCTGACACATGCCACTCTTTATATTTCATGACTGGATGCCACAAGTTTTTGAAATATGAAAAGAAAGAACATCAATCAGACATTTATGATATTTACTGAATTTATTAACCTTTTTTAGATGTGGTTTTGAACAGACAACAGCCGAGCCACATAAGAAATGGGTATTATCTCAATATTTAGATAGGAAAATAGTTCAAAATGGATTTTTGTATCCTCTCATTCAGCAGAATTTAGTTCAGATTAACACAGTCAGTCTGCTACTAACACATATTCTGAAGAACCGTTATAGAGTTGTAATATATGGGTACAGCCTCTCGAAAATTTAGGTTGAAGGCGTGGAAGGGATTTTGAGCATTATTCTTTCAGCCTTTTGCTTCTGTTTCACTTGAAATATAAATATTTTCCTTTCTATTTAGTACCACAGATTTGGATACTTAAAGGTCTATGATGCTTTTGTAGTGGGTGTTTCCATGTCTGGTTTTCAAAGACTATCTATGTAGTTATGAATGCAGAGTGATAGAGTCATAGAATATCCTGAATTGGAAAGGACCCACAAGGATCCTTGCAGTCAGACTTGTGGCCCTGCACAGCACAGCCCCCAAAATCACACCATGTGCCTGAGAGTATTGTCCAAACGCTTCTTGAACTCTGTCAGGCTGGTGCTGTGACCACTTCCCTGGGGAGGCAGTTCCAGTGCCCAACCACCCTCTGGGTACAAAAACCTTTCCTAATATCCAAACTAAACTTGCCCTGATAGAGCTTCATGTTTTTCCTTCAGATCCTACCCCTGGTCACCAGAGAGAGGTAAGTGATCAATGCCTGTCCCTCCCCTTCCCCTCACAAGGAAGTGGTAACTGCAATGAGGTCTCTGCTCAGTCTCTTCTTTTCCAGGCTGAACAGACCATGTGACCTCAGCCACTCCTCATATGGGTTCTCCTCAAGGCCCTTCACCATCTTTCTGGCCATCCTTTGAACTCTCTCTAATAGCTTCATATCTTTTTTATATTGTTCTGCCCAAAACTGCACACAGGGGTTGAGGTGAGGCTGCACCAGTACAAAGTAAATCAAGCCAGTCACTTCCCTCAACTGGCTGTGCCTGATAACCCTGAGGACATGGCTGGTCCTCCTGGATGTGAGGGCACACAGGTGGAGTCTAGCTTGTTTGTTTGCTTCATCACAATGTGTCATTTTGAACTCAAATATTATTGATGAGTGTCCTAGGTTGTTTTTTTTTCACTTTTACAAAAGGATTGTTGGAACCCTTAAAGGGAAGAAACTCATTCCAGAGTGTTCTCCTTTAAATTGTCTCAAACCAAGGCAATGAGTTAAACTATAAAACCTCTTAGATAATCCATTCTGTAATCTTATTTCCTTTTTAAAATTATTTTTCTGCACTGGTATTAGGTATGATTTTAATCATCATAATTGTTAAAGGAAATATGACGTTCTCAAACAAGTTAAATATATCCTTTGGAAAGTACTTTTTATCTTGTGTGAAAGCCAGTAAGTGAGAAATTGCAAAATAAGCTTGAGAGTAGGAAAAGGCTTATTTTCATATATTATGCAAGTATGGAATAAAACAGAAGTTAAAAAAAGAAAAAAACTACTGAAAAATGTATGAAAAATGGCTAAAGGTGATAATTCTGTATTTTGACTGACTTGCCATTTTCAATGCAGACATTGTAATGCACAAAATTTAATACACACAGTCTTGTGGGGAAAGAGTGAGTTTTGCCTTATTTGGTATAGGTATATGTGTCAGAAAGACTTTCCTTTCAGGAATATGCATCTCTTTTTTTTTAAAGCAGAAGTTTTCTGGGTAAACAAAAAAATGCTGAAATTAGGGTACATAATTCAGATACCAGCTGGAGGAAATCAGGAGTTCATAAGGCAGATAATATCATCATATGCTTGTCGTCATGGACACGTGGCTGAGACTGTTAAGACTGAAGAAAGATTTTAGCTTTTTCTTTTGAAATTCCTGTGTTCCAGAACCCTGAACATATTTTTGGAAGCTATTTTGCTATTCATGGGATGAACAATACAGACCAGCTCTTAAATAAAGAGAAGTTACCTTAAATCTACTGTATATGTCTCTGGTCATAATGTTGAATTATGTTTGTATGTCTTTGTTGTTTGCAATGCTATATCCTCTTTTACAACTTTTGTGAACAGCTTTTCTCTTTCAAGTGATTGCCCAGCATCACACAGAGCATGCCCATGGTGTATATTAAGCTGGAGCCCTAGCCTTACCCATATTGCATATATTTTCTTTCTCTCTTTCTTTCAGTTACTGGTTTGATGTTTACATTTAAAAAAATTTTTTCCCCATACAGATTTCCCAGGGACTGGATCTCCCTTTCAAACTCCCCAGAACCAGGAAAGACCATACTACCCCTTTTTTTATTAATGACCTCTGAATCATCCATATCCCTGGCTTTCAGCCCTCTTAGGCTCCCCAGGAGTATCCCCTATCAGCTCTGGATTCTGTCCTACTGCATGTGACCAAGAAAGGAGCACACTTGCTGACACAGAGTGGGGTAATGCACTGCCATCCTTGGAACAAGCTGGTAGGGAGAGAACTGTGGATAAAAACAACCCCAGAAAGTTTTTCTCCTAGAAAGATAGAAAGATTTCCCTTAAATGGGCTGTGATGAGCTTGTATTAACATCTTCCTGGAGGGATGCCACTTGGAAGGAGCAGTCCTTTCGGTTAGGGTGAGATCCTGTGGAGGAATATAGGCTTGCCAGATCTCTCCCTTGGGGAGATGTCCCTTGGGTGGGCTGTGATAAGCTTATCTCAGCTGTTCCCAGGAAGGAAAAAGCAGTTCTTTTTATTTAGGGTGAGATCCCACCATGCTTTGGTGCATATGTAAATCCTTTGTAACCCGTTGGTCTTTCCCCTCAGTACCACCCCCCGCTTTCCCCTATAAAACTACGGCTTCTGCGTAGCTCAGCAGTGAGGTGGCGTTCTTGGCTCCCTTTGCAGAGTGCTGGACAATAAAGGCTACCTCTGTGGAATAGCCACATGACGCTCCTGTCTGTCTGTCTCCGAGTCAGCGTGGGGTTACCTCGCAAGGCAGAGGTGAAATCACTAAGCCGAAATCACTGCTAAGAGCTGACTGCTTACAGCACAGGCTGTCCCCTTGCTGAGGTGTCCTGGAGGCCAGAGGATTGCCCAAGACTCCTAGGAAGCTGTCCCTTGCAGGACCTCTCTCTGGGAAGGTCACAGCATCCTGGGATCAGACCAACAGACCCCAACGGCCGCTGCAACAGGGGACCTGCCTCAGGTGACACATTTTGTGTGGCTGAATTACACATTTCAAATGAAATTTATTAGCAGTGAAAGGACTTCACTGTGTCTCCACTCCAGTGCTAAAATCTAGTAGGTTGCTGATAGACATCGTAAGTTAAGAGCTTTTGTGCAAGGTGCTGCTGGAAGTTTGTTTTTATGCATACCAAACAGGAGAGTATGAGAATGGGTTAACACTGTGTGACAGCCCATACAAACAAACCTCAGACTTCCTCATATCTTTGCGTGGGAGTTGCTGCTGCTCTCCATTACCTTGTACCATTGTGCTCTAAGCTTAATGTCATGTCTTTTGTATCTTTATCTTCTTTTTTTTAGTCTTAGTTCATGTCCGCAGCCTTTTGTGGCCACAAATAAATGACTTAGTTAACCGCTGCTACAGTCTTTCCTCTATGCCAAAACCTCCTCTTTCGCTCTTCTATAACTTTCTTTTTTTTCAAATCTCAATATGAATTACCTCTTAAATACCTTTATATGATAAGCCAATAAAAACAAGTGCAATGCTCTGAAGAATGAATCTTCATCTAAATGACTTATTTATATTTTAGCTTTACTGGTATTAAAAAATTCACTTTTAGAAATTGAGATGACAAGAAATTTCAGTTTACTGTTCCTTAAATGTGTACAGTGCTATCATTACTCACAGCAACCCAATTGTGTCAGAAATCCCGCCTACAAGTAAAAACTGCATTTCTTGATTCCTTCAATATACACTAGATGCTGAAGTTTGGCTTGGTTTATAAGTTTATTGGTTTAGGTATATCTAACTCCTAAACATATTGAACCTGGAGGTCCAGCGGTCTGGGACTGCAGGTAGATGGAAAGTGTCATGAAAAAGGTAAGCACAGCACAGCAAACTGAGTTTGACTTCTCTGGTACATGCAACACAAAACAAAGGCAAAACCACAGAGCTTTACATTGTTCTAAAGGGATTCATGTTTCATCTCGTTGCTTCTGCAGAAGTTTTGTGCAATGTGCCTACTGTTCTCTGCTAGTTCACAGCTTTACTGCATACCTCCTTGTGAAAAACCACCCCAAAGTGTGATGAAATAGACATGCTATCCAAAAGGTTTCAAGTGAGTCAACACTGCACTGTCATGACTCCTTTAGTAAAGATAGCGAATGATTGGTTTGTTTGTTTGTTTTGATCATATTGCATTGTTTTCTTAAGATAAGAACAATCCTATCTTAGGTGCAGTTGTGGGTGGCTGCCTCTTTCTGACTCAGTCAGTCACTTCTCCCACCAGCAAGCAGGAATATCTCAGCAGACTGCACTTTCCTGAAGCAGATGACAGACACCTCGTGTCACGGCAGGATTGACAGACACCTGGTGTCATGGCAGGATAAACAGAAACCTTTCCTGTAAGAAATTTTTGACAGAAAGTAAAGGTAACTCAGAAATATTTAAAATAAGCATTTCTTCCAGATATTTCCTTTGTGCAGTTGAAGGTAGACCAGAAGTTGATCTTAGCAACGTTACTATTGTGCTAATATTCTGATTCTGAAATAATTCCCCACTGTGGTTTATATGGCAAAGAAAATATTAGTTAATAGAGCTCCTGTGTTACTGTACCTGTAGGATGTCAGAGTCTTAGGATTAGCATTTGGCATTTTCATGTTTTACAAAGGAGCACATAACACCATGTACAAGTTTTTGAAATGTCCTCATGAAAACATTGCTTTCAATCTAAGTTTATGAATCTGTGGTTCATCATCACAGGGACATAAAAAAATCAGTTTAGTGACTGTGGGAAGCCATACAGCCTTCATCTACTGTACTCTGCTCTCCACTATAAGCTCTAAAACTTGGTCCTTGATGGACAATAAGGTAAATTTAATGTCTTATTCGAGGAGTGGTTGCGATAAATCACAGTGATGACAGCGTAAAACAAACAATCTGTAGGCACTGCCTGGGCTGTATATAATACTTGTCTGCACTCAGATCCCACACTAATGGAAGAGTAGGATAAGAAAATGGAATATGACTGAAATGTAGATTAACTGTTCCTATGGATAGGAAGCTGCAGAAGGAAAGTGCAAATAGAAGCACATAGACAATATGTGGGAGAGTCACTTCCTTTGGCAAAGGCTGTTGCACTTTGGCTTTGCTTCATTCAGCAGTAGCCTGTGTTACTGGCTAACTTTAGTACAAAAGGACGGTGAGGAGGGAGACCTGGATTTAATTTATTATAGAAATTTTTGTAAGCAAAGCTATTGTTGGTACCAAATTTGGGTAAACATTTTGGAAAATTACTCCTTTTGACTTTGATTTAAACAAGCACTTATGATGCTTCCATCTTCCTCTTTTTTAATTTTTGTGGGAAGGTAATTTGCATTCAAAGTTCTAGTTCAAGATCATTTAGGAAGCAGGTTTCCCTCCTATATAGACTTAAATACACAATGTACCTTTTCTTACTGAGCAAGTTGAGAGCCTGTAATAAACAGATCTCCAGATTTCATTTAGGAGGAAGTTACACATGCAAGAGAAAAAGAGTTGAACTATTTTTTCTATAGTGTTACAAAAGTATTATTTTAATCCAGCAAATAGAAATATCACATAAAAGAGAGTTGTTATCCATCAGGGTTATATAACTTTCACCCTGTTTATTGCAGAGTAATGAAACAGAACATGTAGGTTTGTTATACATGGTTATCATTCAGGTGTTCAGTTTTTGCTATAAAATATTCTGTTGAGCCTTTGTTGAAGTGTTTTTCAGAAAAAAATAACAGCTGGGGAAATGGAGGTAGATGGGAAACTTTTAGTTCTGCTTCAATTCGGGTAAGTTTGTTTTTTTCTGAATGTAACAATAGTAATTGAAAAATGCAGATTTCTGCATCATTCCTTTTAGCTGCAGAACATGCCACTCAGAAATGCATTAGCTACATCAAATTTGGATGGTTCTTTTCTTTAAAAGGCTTTTTATTACCTAACAAGGTGTTTTTTTCAGGATTTTTAATCCGTGTAATATAAAAAAAAAAGTGAAAATAATTTTACCACATGTTGGTTAATTAAAACAAGAAATACGTTTTTTTCCCCCTCAGAGATAGTAAACACTGAAATATTATATATATTGCTGACAGTTAAGATATATGTAGAAATTGGAGTACTCAATGACTTGCATACAAGAACATACTGCAAACTGCATGAAAAAAAAGGAGAAAATTTATGATTTATAGGAGTAACATAAGATGCTATATGTCTGATTTCTCAAGAAAATAAAAACGGCTGAAAGGACTTTAAGTTTAAAGACACAATGAGAAAGCAGAAGAAAACAGTCTGTCAGGCTGTTTAATGGCTGCTTTCTTAGAGCTACAAAAGTTCATATCTTCCAGGTATCAATATCTAACAATTGTCAAAGCAAAATATTCAGAATAAACAGTTTGGGTGTGGGAATTTCACTACAGAAAACCAAAATCTCAGGCTTTCCTGGAAAATATCAACACGCTCAGAAAAATATGTATAAACTCTGATGGCATTCAGAAGCATCCTTTTGCTTTTTTTAGGAATGTACTAATATTATAGACAGGCAAGTCTGTTTCTCAACATGCGTTCTGAGCTGAAAATGTTCTTCCCATGGACTCCATAAGGGAAATACAGCACAAACTGAAACATCAAAATGTTATAGTTGAAGAAACATAAGGCAGTTTATTACAAAATGCAGGCCAGTCCTGGTAATTGCTCCACAGAAGAAATGTATGCAGCTTTTTATTTTTCCACAGTGCTGCTTTGCATGCTGCACATGGATGATTTAAATCAGTGAGTATTAACAGAGGATTTTCTTGCCAAAGCTCCACTGTTTCCCAAGTGTGTTTGTTTGTATCCTGCCCCTTATAATCTCAAGTGTTTCAAGTGAAGGCTACAAGAGGAACCCTGCAGTGTCTGCTGAATCTGAAGTATTTCAACGAAATGCTGTTTTCTCCTTTTTTCATTTCCAGATATTTGTGGATTTGGGGCCTATGCAGAGAACAGACAAAGAGGATGCTGAGCCCTCAAAGTACTACTAGGGACGAAAGAGGCTCTGGCTCATGTAGGTACTTTAGGTGGCCTATTTCTTTGCAATATAGATTATTGCTTTCTGCGGCAGGAAATGTTCTTGACACACAATTAGGAATAGCTCTGCTAAGATAGAAACCAGCAGTAATAAAACCTGATAGCTGGCACACACAAGCCAATAGTCAGCTCTTTGTCAGGGTCACCCTGTTTGTCTTGATGTTGGTGGCTTGCTGGTGATGAATTTTCAGCTGTAAGCATTTTGCAGTTACCCAGAGAGCTGCTAGAGCAAGAGCAAGCCAAGGAGCAGCAGGGTGCTTAGCTCCTGTCTCTCACTTTGGCAGTCACACATCGCATTTAGAAATGTACCTGGGACCCACAGATGGAAGAGAGGCATTTAAAGGTCCCTGTAAGAAAAAAGTGGAGAAGCCCTCAATGGGCATGCTAGCAGGTGAGCCTGGAGACACAGCACAAGGGGACACTGAGTCCCGCTTCTTCACGGAGGCCACAGTAGGGATCCTTCCAGGTCTTCTCCATCCTCGTTCTGAGCCTATCAATGAGTAGTGCTTGAAACTTTACCCACAACCAAGGAAGAGAGAAGCTCTCCCTGTCAGCCCCTGAGACTGGTGGCCAAGGCGGGCATGTCCTGCCATTGTCCCTTCCTGCTTTCCACTCCTGGGTGTCCCTCCTGCCCCTGCTTGGCCAGGTGTCTGCAGTGGAAGGGAAACTCACCTGTGCCACTGCCCAGATGGCAGCAGAGCTAATTGCAGTCTGATGGCTCAAGAACTTAAGGAGCAGAGAGGAAGAGGAATAGCGTCTAATTTAAGAAAAGCAGCATAATTTGTAATGTCTTCACATTGCCAGTGTAGAAATCGAGCATCTCTTCCCACAAATTAGGAAAGAAAAGTCTTTTTAATTACCCTTAAATTGTGGCTAATAACAAATACGGATGGTATTATGGACTATGAGATGTATCATGCTTATGTTTAATCTTATTCTCAAGTAAGCCAAAAGTCACATTATAAGGGGAAGTTACTTCACTGGTATTTTACTAATTTTTTTAATGTAGGCACCTCTGATGGTTTCTTCCAGATGATACAGTAATCAGTGCCTAGAAATCCTTTGACTAAATATGGAAACATATGTAAACTGGCTTTTCAAAAGAAAAAATTATTATTTCTCACAGCAGGCTGACAATGTATTAATGCATAGTCAGATAAAGAGAACATTATTTTATAAGATGTGCTGCTGTACTTACATGTAGCTAATGGTGTTACCCTGCAGCCCTACAATATGGTATTGCCACTGTTAGCAATTGACCATAAGTGTTCTGAGTTTGCAAGGCCCAAGGTCTGATGTTTGTCATGCCTGCTCTGTCTGAACTTTTATTGACCTGCCAGCAGCTTGACTTTAATGTGGTTTAGCTGTAACAACATATTTCCTAATTGCAGATTGTCTACAGCTAATTTGTTTTCCTTTGTTCTGATGATTCTAACATGATGATGTCACATATAGAATCACAGGTTGCTGAGACAGCAGCTGGAGAAGTGGAGGCACCAAACACCGCTGACTGGTGAGATGGGGAAGGGGCTGGCGCTGGAGACTCCAAGGCTATAAACTGCTGAGCCATGGTCAGTCAAAGAAATGCACACTAGGCTGTGGAAAAGAGAACAAAGAAATAGGATCCAACATAGAAAAAACGTACCGTAGGCAATAAGTTTGAGCAACACATGGAGCAGCAGAGCAGTGAAGAAAGAATGAGGCGTGACAGCAAACACATAAGAAGGAGGCCAAGTGAGGTGAAACCATCAACATGACTGTGGCGTTCCTGCAAGTGAGGAACTCCAGATACTCAGAGCTTGCCATAAGTTCTCCCACTGCCAGAGCAGGGAAAGGGGGAGCATAACCCCAAGAAAAGAGATAGAAACTAAGATGTGTGTGCATACCATTGCCAATCTATTATTCTTCTTTCTTTTTTCTCAATAATTAGATTTGGATGAAAAACTGTTAGGCTTTTCCAAGTTTGATTATATGAGCAATAAACTTTTGTCGTTATATATATAAGGCATGCTTGCTCTGAACACACAAATAAGGTGTGAATGTAACTGTAGGCATCGGCTTTAGAGAATTTCCTCTCCTCATTTCTTTCTCCTTCATATGTATTAAACTCGGTCGTTAGTAAGGTGTGTGATATATTCCATTCATCCTTAGTTTTCAGCATGACTGTCTGGTCTGTAATATTTCACTGCGATTGAAATTGATTATATTTAGCACTGCCTCCTCCAAAGCCCAGCAACAGCCTCTAAATAATAAAAAGCATAAGAGTAATTTAATGTATACCCAGCATTAACACTGACACCCTTTGCACTGCCAGTCCCATTTGTGAGGCGCTACATAAATTGGAGTGAGCACTGCCCTAGCTCTCAGTTTACAGTTACTGTAAAGAGACATGCTTCCTATGAAATAATACTCTTTCATCAGATAAGGCAAACTTATTTCTGGCCTCAAGTTACTATTGCTATAGTGTAGCTTCTGGCCCTTAAGGACAGTGTTAATCTGTCCTTCCCCATGTTTCTCGTTTCAGCTGCTGCAATGATTGCGACTGACTGATCCAGCTATGGAGCTATGACGTGGGCCACATCTCTGTTACTGGGATACAAACATCTCTTTTTTTTTTTTTTTCTAAATATAGCTGCAGCTACAAATGGCCAGCCATTAGTGAACTGAATATTCAACAATTTCAATTAAATTGCTTGTAGCAAGGAAATCAACTATACTTCAGTTTTTACTGAGCGTGTCTGTGGTATCAGAAATGCAATATGGATTGCATGCCTCTTCCAAAGATTGAGCTATATTTCCAAACCCCAAAAATGTATGTGTTTGCCATTAAGAATAATAAATAAAGCTGAAAAAGTCATTGTACGCTTAGAACCATCGTAGGATTAGAACCTATGGTTCTACAAAAGAGCAATTCTTTAAACAGTCTGCTGTGATCCCTAAAATTATAGGAGGTTTGAAAGGGTCTATTGATTCTGTGGCAGAACAATAGATGTCCTGTACTTAACTCCTTAATTGATTTTAATGATCCTGATGGATACCAGCCAAAGAGTTGGAACAAGCTGTAAGGTCAAACCAAAGTATTCCTTTTGAACATTTCCGCAATCAAATCTTCTTATGTTATAAATTAATTTGAAAAGGAAAATGATCAATTATAGCACTTCATAATTAGAAACCCACATGCAGAAAAGCTAATGAGATCTATCTGAGATTTTCCATGCTCCACGGAGGCTTGCAGTAGAAGAAACTGAATGATCTGTTTTGTGCCATTTTGCACACAGAATTTCACTCAGTATGGAAAGAAAATACACTCAGGTCCATTATAAGGGGGATTTTTTTTGGTCAGCGTATAATGAAATGTTTCATGCACAACAGTTTGGGAAAAAAAGAAAACTTTATACTTCAAACCAATTTTAACATTTAAGGGTATGGAATACTAAAAGTTAGTATTTTGCCTGAAATTCAGTTCATCTTAAATATGTCTCTGTGGCTAAATACACTTAAACCAAGAAAAATGTGACAAAATTTGAATCACCATACCTCTGCTCCACTGTCAGAGAACTATTTCACTTTCCCAAGAAGGTTGCTTTTCTTTCCTTTGCCCTTTTCCCTCTTTGTCCCTGATGTTTTGTTGTCATCTCTCCTCTGTTCTCAAATGTGGTGTGAAACTCAGGGGAGACTGTGTTTGAAAGAGTCAGTGCACCCTTCAAGCCACATGTTGGGGACAAATGGCCACTCTGTACAGGTGGGGCTGCAGGGTCATCTGTGGAGCAGCATAGAGGTCTCAACAACCTTCTACTCATGATGGAGATCTCTGCTTTCAGGTCAAGACACTCTTGGCTTGAGTACAATATCATATTAACCTGTGCTTCAGATGAAGTTCAGAAATATTTCTGCTTCTCTTTTCTTCCTTCCTCCCCATTCCTCTGTCCCCTCCTATTAATTGTCCCTCCCCAATCCCTCCTTAAAATACTTTTATCAATAATTAAAATATTTATAGTGAAATGCAAACACTGAAGTTAAATCAACAGGAATCTTTGTGCCAATAGCACACCTTCATGAGTCACCTTGGTTCAGGCACATTTTACCACATGCAGAGAGACTTCACAAGCAGGCTGGGCACAGCCCAGAAAGCGCAGCAGTTATTTATTTACCGGGGGTAGTGCATGCGATAGATGGCCAAGACCAACACAGTGGTAGACTAAACACTAATATGTTCCTCTGGATGAAACACTTCTGCAGGCAGCTCTCCATCAGGGATGGATTGGTGAGCCTTTGCTGGAGTCTAGAGAAGGCTGAGCCTTGGTCTTGCTGTTAACCACCACGGGTTCCACCTAATCCCTTTCGCCTCTTGTTTTTTTATATCTTCACTTATTCCTTTTTTTTTTTTTCTTTGAATCCTGGAGCTGCTAGATCTTATACAACACCTGTGGCTGTGGCACATCTTATCTCTTCCTTACCATTTGGTGGCTCCAGCCCCAGCACCTTCTCACACCAGTGAAGCCACACTGAGCCCAGGTCATGCACCAGGGCTGCAGAGACAACAGGGTTTCAGTCAGAATGGCTGCACCCTTGGGTTCAGCACACACCTAATGGTTTGTTCATCTACTCATTTGATCTACTTTCAAAAATATGGTAGCCAAATTAAGTTTTAGGATTGATCCTTTCCTACAGGAAACTCAAACTAGTTTTAGTCCTCCTAGAGGGAGGAAGCACCTGGGGAGGAAGCAGAGCTGGTCAGGGAGATGTCTGCACATCTTACCAGTCCATCCTTGATCACTGTGACAGGCAGGATCCCTTAAAAAGCCACATGTAGGTTTTCATCTCTTGCCATTGAGAATTGTATTTCTGCCCTTTTGGGGGCTGAAAAATATAGCAGCATCTCCTGTAACACAAGAACCTGCAAATTGTTTCAGTGCTGCTGAAATAAGGTATTTCAGGCTGCTGCAAGGTCCTGCTGCTGGTGACCCCATGACCTATAAAATTCTGTGAGAAGAAATCCTATCCTAGCCATTTTTGTTTATGTGGTAAGATACAGGGGGGGAAAAAAAGCACCAGTTGCCAAGCTGACGTTACTCCAAAGGTTTTGCTGGTGCCACAACAATCTATATCAGCTCAAAGCCCTAAATCTAATAAATTGAGAGTTTTAAAAATGGTTTGTTAAAGTTAGATGAAAAGAATTGGCTGCATGACCTTGCTAACAAGAACAAAACTGGTTTGTTTTCTAGACAGAAGCCTTTGTACTTCAGCAACAAATCTTGACCTTTTTCTGCAGTTCATTCTTTTTGGTTTAACAATTTCATAGCTATTATTTTCACTTGCAACTGCTTATAGAAAGTTATGAGCCTGTAAAAAAGTTACCAAACTTTCATATTCTTATCTTCCTCCAATCTTCTGCTTAAAACAAATCACCAGATTCCTGTGAGTTGACAATCACTTGCAAATGAGGTATGGGATTCTGCATGTTAGAAAACTCTTTTCTAGCAAATAAGAATGGAACAGAAAATATACAACCGATTTTTTTTGTTTTTTAATTGGGAAGTACATGTAGTGGTTATGGAAAAGTGCTTGCAGTAAAAATCATGAGACATTGATATTTTGTTTATATTAGATATTATAGATATTGGTGTATTTTAAGTGAGATAAATATTTTAAGATCCTAAAGTGCATGCAGGTAAGGGCCAAGCAAAAAGACTGGGTCACCAAGTTATGGCAAATAGCTAACATAAAGCTGTACAGTCCCAACTAAAAAGTAATTTTTAGACTTTTTTTGCCTCAAAATAGATTTTAGGAGTTCCAATGAATTTTATTGTGAAAATGCTATAAATCACACACTAAGATATAGAGGAAGTTCATGTAGGCTCATAAAGTTTACGTTTTATGTGAAGTCAAAATTGATAAGCCCTGTTAAGGAAGGTCATTTTGGTGGTCAGTGAAAGCCTTTTATTCATAAGTATTTCTTTCTTGCCTTTTTTTTTTATAAAAATCAATGCAAATGCTTACAGTTCTGGTGAAATTAGGATGCACTTGGGAACTGAGTGTCATAGTGGGAAATAGCTGAGAACCTCAAGGGCTGCATGCCACATGATTGGGTGTTGTGGCGTGCGCTGATGAAAGGTGCCACGACCTTCCCAAAAGTGTCTGCACAGGGACTGGAGCCGCTCCCGTGGGGGCAGCTGCGCTATAGCTGGTGAGCTCGGATGCGGTAATAGCTCCCGTCCTGCCCCGCTGGTTGAGCCTCCATAGAAGGGTGGCTCCCAGAGGGAGCAGCTCAGAAGGGGTCAGGCTCTCATAGGAGCGAAGGCAGGCAGCATCCATCTCAGCCAGAGGAGCAGCCGGCACTCACACACTTGCAGGTGGAGGACAGAGGAGCCGGGAAGGGTCCTGGCATGGTGTTCCACGTGAGGATTTATTTCAGCTTCATTGCAAAGGGGACCAGGGGCCAAGGACAAAATGGAGGAAGGGTTTGGGGTTTATATATGGGGTCCGCCAGGCGGGCAGAGCATTGGGACCGAGGGTATCAGGGCACAGGGCGGTACAGAGATGGGACCAGGGCAAGGGAACCAATAGGAATACCGTGAGGGAGGGACTAAGGTACGAGGGCAAACGGGGAAGCAGGGAAGGGAGAACATTCTAGGGTACATACATATAAGGGATAAAG